>CM037854.1:235210098-235406413 GCA_021234595.1 Delia radicum
CAGTAACTGCATAGTACGGTAACTGACAGTACAGTAACGTACAGTACAGTTACCGTACTGTACAGTACCGTACTGTACAGTTACCGTACTGTACAGTTACCGTACTGTACAGTTACCGTACTGTACAGTTACCGTACTGTACTGTACAGTTACTGTGCTGTATAGTTACTGTACTGTATAGTTACTGTACGTACTGTATAGTTACTGTACTGTATAGTTACGTACTGTATAGTTACTGTACTGTATAGTTACTGTACTGCTACAGTACAGGAACTGTACAGTACAGGAACTGTACAGTACAGGAACCTGTACAGTACAGTTACAGGAACTGCTTACAGTACAGGAACTGTACAGTACAGTACAGGAACTGTACAGTACAGTACAGGAAACTGCCTACAGTACAGTACAGGAAACTGTACAGTACAGTACAGGAACCTGTACAGTACAGTACAGGAACTGTACAGTACAGTACAGGAACTGTACAGTACAGTACAGGAACTGTACAGTACAGTACAGGAACTGTACAGTACAGTACAGGAACTGTACAGTACGTACAGGAACTGTACAGTACAGTACGGAACTGTACAGTACAGTACAGGAACTGTACAGTACAGTACAGGAACTGTACAGTACAGTACAGGAACTGTAAGTACAGTACAGGAACTGTACAGTACAGTACAGGAACTGTACAGTAAGTACAGATAACAATCAGGAACTGTACAGTACAGTACAGGAACTGTACAGTACAGTACAGGAACTGTACAGTACAGGAACTGCTACAGTACAGGAACTGTTACAGTACAGGCAACTGTACAGTACAGGAAACTGTACAGTATAGGAAACTGTACAGTACAGGAACTGTACAGTATAGGAAATGTACAGTACAGGAACTGTACAGTATAGGAACTGTACAGTACAGGAACTGTACAGTGCAGTAATGCACAGTACAGGAATGTACAGTACAGTAACTGTACAGAACAGAACTGTACAGTACAGTAACTGTACAGTACAGTAATCTGTACAGTACAGATACAGTAACTGTACAGTACAGTAACTGTACAGTGCAGTAACTGTACAGAACAGTAACTGTACAGTGCAGTAACTGTACAGTGCAGTAACTGTACAGTGCAGTAAACTGTACAGAACAGTAACTGTACAGAACAGTAACTGTACAGTGAGTAACTGTACAGTACAGGAACTGTACAGTACAGTAATTGTTACAGTACCGTAAACTGTACAGTACAGTAACTTACAGTACAGTAACTGTACAGTAACTGTACAGTACAGTAACTGTACTGTACAGTTCCTGTACTGTACAGTTCCTATGTACATTCCTGTACTGTACAGTTCCTGTACTGTTACAGTTCCTGTACTGTACAGTTCCTGTACTGTACAGTTCCTGTACTGTACAGTTCCTGTACTGTACAGTTCCTGTACTGTACAGTTCCTGTACTGTACCGTTCCTGTCTGTACAGTTCCTGTACTGTACAGTTCCTGTACTGTACAGTTCCTGACTGTACAGTTCCGTACTGTACAGTTCCTGTACTGTACAGTTCCTGTACTGTACGTTCTACTGTAACTGTACAGTACAGTAACTGTACAGAACAGTAACTGTACAGTGCAGTATCTGTACAGTACTGTAACTGTACAGTACAGTAACTGTACAGTAACTGTACAGTACAGTAACTGTACAGTGCAGTAACTGTACAGTACAGTAACTGTACAGTGCAGTAACTGTACTGTACAGTAACTATACAGTACCAGTAAACTATACAGTACAGTTACAGTAAATATACAGTGCAGTACAGTAACTATCCAGTGCAGTACAGTAACTATCCAGTACAGTACAGTAACTATATAGTACAGTACAGTAACTAACAGTACAGTACAGTAACTATACAGTACAGTACAGTAACTATACAGTACAGTAAACTCTACAGTACAGTACAGTAAACTATACAGTCAGCTACAGTAACTGTACAGTACGGTAACTGTACAGTACGGTAACTGTACAGTACGGTAACTGTACAGTACGGTAACTGTACAGTACGGGTAACTGTACAGTACGGTAACTGTACTGTACAGTTACTGTACTGTCAGTTACCGTACTATGCAGTACTGTACTGTACAGTTACTGTACTCAGTTCCTGTACGTACAGTTCTGTACTGTACAGTTACTGTACTGTACAGTTACTGTTCGTACAGTTACTGTACAGTTACTGCACTGTACAGTTACTGTACTGTACAGTACTGTACTGTACAGTTACTGTACTGTACAGTTACTGCACTGTACAGTTACTGCACTGTACAGTTACTGCCTGTACAGTTACTGTACTGTACAGTACTGTACTGTACAGTTACTGCACTGTACAGTTACTGTACAGTTATTGTACTGTACAGTTACTGTACTGTACAGTTACTGCACTGTACAGTTACTGTACAGTTATTGTTACTGTACAGTTACTGTAATGTACAGTTACTGTACTGTACAGTTACTGCACTGTACAGTTACTGTACTGTACAGTTACTGCACTGTACAGTTACTGTACTGTACAGTTACTGTACTGTACAGTTACTCTACTGTACAGTTACTGTTCAGTACTGTACAGTTACTGTTCTGTACAGTTACTGTTCTGTACAGTTACTGCACTGTACAGTTACTGCACTGTACAGTTACTGTACTGTCCAGTTCCTGTTACTGTACTGTAGAGTTCCTGTACTGTGCAGTTACTGCACTGTACAGTTACTGTTTCTGTACAGTTACTGTTCTGTACAGTTACTTGCACTGACCGTACAGTTACTGCCACTGTACAGTTACTGTTCTGTACAGTTACTGTTCTGTACAGTTACTGTTCTGTACAGTTACTGCACTGTACAGTTACTGCACTGTACAGTTACTGTACTGTACAGTTCCTGTACTGTACTGTACAGTTCCTGTACTGTACAGTTCCTGTACTGTGCAATTACTGCACTGTACAGTTACTGTTCTGTACAGTTACTGTACTGTACAGTTACTGCACTGTACAGTTACTGTACTGTACAGTTACTGTACTGTACAGTTACTGCACTGTACAGTTACTGTACAGTTATTGTACTGTACAGTTACTGTACTGTACAGTTACTGTACTGTACAGTTACTGCACTGTACAGTTACTGTTCTGTACAGTTACTGTACTGTACAGTTATTGCACTGTACAGTGCCTGTACTGTACAGTTACTGTACTGTACAGTTACTGCACTGTACAGTTACTGTACAGTTATTGTACTGTACAGTTACTGTACTGTTCAGTTACTGTTCTGTACAGTTACTGTACTGTACAGTTACTGTACTGTACAGTTACTGCACTGTACAGTTACTGTACTGTACAGTTACTGCACTGTACAGTTACTGTACTGTACAGTTATTGTACTGTACAGTTACTGTGCTGTACAGTTACTGTACTGTACAGTTACTGCACTGTACAGTTACTGTACTGTACAGTTAGTGTACTGTACAGTTACTGTTCTGTACTGTTACTGCACTGTACAGTTACTGTACTGTACAGTTACTCTACTGTACAGTTACTGTTCAGTACTGTACAGTTACTGTTCTGTCCAGTTACTACACTGTACAGTTACTGTTCTGTAAGTTACTGCACTGTACTGTACAGTTACTGCACTGTACTGTACAGTTACTGTACTGTACAGTTACTGTACTGTACAGTTACTGTACTGTACAGTTACTGTACTGTACAGTTACTGCACTGTACATTTACTGTACAGTTACTGCACTGTACAGTTACTGTACAGTAGAGGAACTGTACAGAACAGTTACTGTACTGTACAGATACTGCACTGTACAGTTACTGTTCTGTGCAATTACTACACTGTACAGTTGCTGTACTGTACTGTACTGTACTGTACTGTACTGTACTGTACTGTACTGTACTGTACTGTACTGTACTGTACTGTACTGTACTGTACTGTACTGTACTGTACTGTACTGTACTGTACTGTACTGTACTGTACTGTACTGTACTGTACTGTACTGTACTGTACTGTACTGTACTGTACTGTACTGTACTGTACTGTTACTGTACTGTACTGTACTGTACTGTACTGTACTGTACTGTACTGTACTGTACTGTACTGTACTGTACTGTACTGTACTGTACTGTACTGTACTGTACTGTACTGTACTGTACTGTACTGTACTGTACTGTACTGTACTGTACTGTACTGTACTGTACTGTACTGTACTGTACTGTACTGTACTGTACTGTACTGTACAGTTACTGCACTGCTACAGTTACTGTACTGTACAGTTACTGTACTGTACAGTTACTGCACTGTACAGTTACTGTACAGTTATTGTACTGTACAGTTACTGTACTGTACAGTTACTGTACTGTACAGTTACTGCACTGTACAGTTACTGTACTGTACAGTTACTGCACTGTACAGTTACTGTTCTGTACAGTTACTGTACTGTACAGTTACTGCACTGTACAGTGCCTGTACTGCTACAGTTACTGTACTGTACAGTTACTGCACTGTACAGTTACTGTACAGTTATTGTACTGTACAGTTACTGTACTGTTCAGTTACTGTTCTGTACAGTTACTGTACTGTACAGTTACTGTACTGTACAGTTACTGCACTGTACAGTTACTGTACTGTACAGTTACTGCACTGTACAGTTACTGTACTGTACAGTTATTGTACTGTACAGTTACTGTGCTGTACAGTTACTGTACTGTACAGTTATTGCACTGTACAGTTACTGTACTGTACAGTTAGTGTACTGTACAGTTACTGTTCTGTACTGTTACTGCACTGTACAGTTACTGTACTGCTACAGTTACTCTACTGTACAGTTACTGTTCAGTACTGTACAGTTACTGTTCTGTCCAGTTACTACACTGCTACAGTTACTGTTCTGTACAGTTACTGCACTGTACTGTACAGTTACTGTACTGTACAGTTACTGTACTGTACAGTTACTGTACTGTACAGTTACTGCACTGTACATTTACTGTACAGTTACTGCACTGTACAGTTACTGTACAGTAGAGGAACTGTACAGAACAGTAAGTGTACAGTACAGGAACTGTACAGTTACTGTACTGTACAGATACTGCACTGTACAGTTACTGTTCTGTGCAGTTACTACACTGTACAGTTGCTGTACTGTACTGTACAATTTCTGTTCTGTACAGTTACTGCACTTGTACAGTTACTGTACTGTACAGTTACTGTTCTGTACAGTTACTGTACTGTACAGTTACTACACTGTACAGTTACTGTACTATACAGTTACTGCACTGTACAGTTACTGTACTGTACAGTTACTGCACTGTACAGTTACTGTACTGTACAGTTACTGTACTGTACAGTTACTGCACTGTACAGTTACTGTACTATACAGTTACTGCACTGTACAGTTACTGTTCTGTACAGTTACTGCACTGTACAGTTACTGTACTGTACAGTTACTGCACTGTACAGTACTGTACTGTACAGTTACTGTACTGCACAGTTACTGTTCTGTACAGTTACTGCACTGTACAGTTACTGTTCTGTACAGTTACTGTGCAGTTACTGCACTGTACAGTTACTGTTCTGTACAGGTACTGTTCTGTACAGTTACTGCAATGTACAGTTACTGCACTGCTACAGTTACTGCACTGTACAGTTACTGTTCTGTACAGTTACTGCACTGTACAGTTACTGTACTGTACAGTTACTGTACTGTTCAGTTACTGTTCTGTACAGTTACTGTACTGTACAGTTACTGTACTGTACAGTTACAGTACTGTACAGTTACTGTACTGTACATTTACTGTTCTGTACAGTTACTGCACTGTACAGTTACTGTACAGGAACTGTACAGTCCAGGAACTGTACAGTAGAGGAACTGTACAGTACAGGAACTGTACAGTACAGTAACTGTACAGTACAGGAAACTGTACAGTACAGTAACTGTACAGTACAGGAACTGTACAGTACAGGAACTGTACAGTACAGTAACTGTACAGTACAGGAACTGTACAGTACAGGAACTGTACAGTACAGGAACTGTACAGTACAGGAAACTGTACAGTACAGTAACTGTACAGTACAGTAACTGTACAGTACAGGAACTGTACAGTACAGGAACAGGAGCTGTACAGTACAGTAACTATACAGTACAGTACAGTAACTATACAGTACAGTACAGTAACTATACAGTACAGTAACTATACAGTACAGTACTGTAACTATACAGTACAGTACAGTAACTATACAGTACAGTAACTATACACTACACTACAGCTACAGTAACTATACACTACAGTAAACTATACAGTACAGTAACTATACAGTACAGTAACTATACAGTACAGTAACTATACAGTACAGTAACTATACAGTACAGTACAGTAACTATACAGTACAGTACAGTAACTATACAGTACAGTACGGTAACTGTTACAGTTACTGTATAGCTACTGTACTGTACTGTATAGTTACTGTACTGCACTGTATAGTTACTGTACTGTACTGTATAGTTACTGTACTGTACTGTATAGTTACTGTACTGTACTGTATAGTTACTGTACTGTACTGTATAGTTACTGTACTTGTACTGTATAGTTACTGTTACTGTATAGTTACTGTACTGTACTGTATAGTTACTGTACTGTTACTGTATAGTTACTGTACTGTACTGTATAGTTACTGTACTGTATAGTTACTGTACTGTTATAGTTACTGTACTGTACTGTATAGTTACTGCTACTGTATAGTTACCTGTACTGTACTAGACTATAGTTACTGTACGAATAGTACTGTACTGTACAGTTTACTGTACTGTACAGTTACTGTTACTGTACAGTTACTGTACTGTACAGTTACTGTACTGTACAGTTACTGTACTGCTACAGTTACTGTACTGTACAGTTACTGTACTGTACAGTTACTGATACTGTACATTTACTGTTCTGTACAGTAACTGTATAGTACAGTAACTGTACAGTGCAGTAACTGTACAGAACAGTAACTGTACAGTGCAGTAACTGTACAGTACAGTAACTGTAAATTACAGTAACTGTACAGTGCATTAACTGTACAGAACAGTAACTGTACAGCTACAGTAACTGTACAGTACAGTAACTGTACAGTACAGTAACTGTACAGCTACAGTAACTGTACAGTACAGTAACTGTACAGTACAGTAACTTTTTTTTTATGGTCAAAATCAGCAAATTTTTCTATAGATAATGGTCGCAGTCTGAGAAACTTTTTCTATATAAAAGTTGTACGAATCTTAGAAACTTTTTGTATAGAAAAGTTCTCAGAATGAGAACAACTTTTTCTACGGGAAAGTTGACAAATTATGAACAATCTTAGAACAATAATAAATATCTGAGCAACTTGTTTTATAGAAAAGTGCCAGAATCTGAGCAACTTTTTCTAGAAAAATGTTCAAAATCGGAAGAAACTGAGCTGCTTTTTCTATAGAAAAGTTGTCAGAATCTAAGCTACTTGTTATATTACAAAGGCAACTTTCTCTATAAAAAATCGTCAGTAACTTTTTCTATAGAAAAGTTATTAGAATCCGGTTATCAATTTATACTCACTTGACTAGTATTACTGGAATTTCTTGAATGACCCATTTCTAAGCCTGGAACAGTGGCACCGGAAGTTGATAAACCACTTATTGAAGATGTAGTTCCACAATTATTGCTACCAATAATACCAATACTACTACTGCCGCCACCACCTCCACTACCACCCGTACCACCAATTCCACCATATGGTAGCATTTGTTGTGCATTTGTTAGCGAAACACCTGGAACCAATGTGGCAGCAGATGATGGTGGGTAGGAAGATGGCAAATGCTGTTGTTGGTGTTGTTGTTGTTGCTTGCTGCTGTTGTTGTAACTGTTGTTGTTGCAAAAGCAAAGCATCAGATGTCAATGTAATTGCAGATTCCGATGATTCTGAATGGCCAGAATCGGTAACCAATGAGGCCATAACATATTGAGGATCTGAATCTAGGATATAGAAAACCAAGATTAATTTATTGTATGACACCTGTTTTGTTTATATGACATTTGCGTTCTTCAACCTACTTTATTAGGAGTATTTTTAATATATTTTTTTTGGTTTAAATTTTAACCTTTTTTAATAAACCGCCATATAAAGATGCTTGAAAAACGCACAGACCTAAAATTTCATAAAAATACCATCATCTCTTATAGTTGAAACAGGACGTGTTGTTACCCCCATGGCGGGTAACGAGGAGGAGGGCGATTGTAAACCCATGCCCGTAGCCGCTGGACCTAAATCATCTGTTGGCGTTTTTGGCTTATTTTTTAAATTTGGTGTAGGACTAAAAAAGAGAATGAATTATATATTTTTATTTTAAATGTTCTTTTTCTCAAATTCTGTTTAAAACTTACGCCTTAAATACAATGTCACCACTTAACATTAACATTTTTATTGATACTGTTAACATGGAATTATCTAAACGATGTCTCGAGTCATAACCTTCCAAGAGAAATCGTCGCGAGGTTAAACCAGCGCCAGCATATTCGGCAAGATTTAAATCTATAAAACCTAATTTATAATAACTACGACCACCTTTCATTTCTTTTCGTATCGAAATGCGTAAATAACAGGGATCTAAAATCCCCGTTGATGCATTTGCTGACATTTTGCAAGGAAATTCGAAACTTCGATTCCATTCTACGCGATGATTGCGTACTTCTTCCCTGTTAAACAAAATTGTATTAATGTGATATTTATGAAAATTAATCCCATTTACTCTGGATATGTTAAAAGACATAAACTTTTTTTGTAGAAAAACTTTCAGATTCTGAAAATTTTTTTTGTAATTAAAATTGCTGAAACTGGGAAAAGTCGTGCACTGTGTTAAAACTTTTCAATAACAACGTTGATAGATTTTGAGTAACTTTTTCTTTAAAATATTTAGTTTTATATAGAGAAGTAGACAAGCCTTAATAAAAAAACCAACAACCAAATCAACAATGTCGTTGCAGGGTATTTCGAGCGGAGTGAGTGAAAAAATACAAACCAAATCACCAACCAAACCAAAAAGCTGGTTGTTTTTGGTTTGAAACTGCATATTTCTGGTTGCCCTTATTCTTAAAACCATTTTTCTGTAAAAATAATTTCAGAATAGGCTAATTATTTGTCTTATTAAAAATGTTCAATTCAGAACACACTTTTCTATTGAAATTCAGGGCAATAAATCGGGTTTGGAGCTACTTTTTCTAAAGAAAATTTAATTTTATTTTTTTTAGTTTTTATTTCAATTTCAGACTCTCAACAACTTTTTCCATACTAAAGATGTCAGATTCTTCTTAATCACTGTTTCTTTAGAAAAAATGTGAGATTCTGAGCAACTTTATCTATAGAAAAATTGTTAATTTATGACAATTATTTTGTAAAAGCAATTTTTGAGCAATGTCAGTTCTCAGTATACTTTTTAATATATTCGCTGCCAGAGTAAATGGGTTAGAGGAAAATTAAATTTTTATTGAAAAGATTTTTTTAACATACCTGCTGCTATATTCTTGAAAAGAACCACCATCTAATAACGTATTTTTGCAAATAGCACCTCATTTACAAGGGCCACATTTTCTAAGTCTTGTAACTGTACTTCAACATTAAAACGATACTTTTTCTTTTTCATCATAAAGGCCATAACCGAGGGCACTTAGGCCCTAAGTTCCGTAAAAAAGTTGTTTGTTAAAAATAAAAAACACACACACACGTATACAAATTGTTAAAGTTAAAATTGTGCCCTTTTGTATTGTGGAGTAGAAGGATTTTAAAATTTAATTATATTATTTTTTTTTTTCTTTTTTGTGGACAATTTTATTCTAATAGGAAGATTGCACAACACTTGGAAAACTTTTATTGTTAGTTAAGTGTTTATTTGTTGTTTTGCTTAGAGACGAGTGGAGTAGTTGTTGAGTTTTATGTTTGAAGCCACCACATTTTTATTGCTTAAAATTTTAAATGGAACATTTTGTTTGATTTTTATTTTTAAATACTGGTAGTTTGTTGCAGAAAATTGAAACTTTTATAGATGTTTCAAACACTGAAAAGATAGAGAAAATATACAATATTATTAATATATGAGAACTAAAGTAAAATTCAATTATAGCTACAATTTTTAAAACTCATACTCATCCTTTTTAAAAAAGGACGTAGTTATTTTCTATGTTTAAGAAATTTTAATTTTTCAAGTCGTTACACATTTAAAATTTTAATATTCAATTATATATATTTTTTTCTTTTTTTTTTAGAAAACAATGATTTCCTTTTAATCCTTAATTGAAAAGGATTAATTAACATTTCTTCCCTTTCTACATTTTCTTAACTACGCTTCAAAAAATGTAAGTCCTTGCAGACCAAACATTGTGTAACGCCTTTGGAGATTTTTATAAAAAAAAAAAAAACAATTTTAAAATTGTTTTTTTTATCTAGCATATTGGTCATATTCTCAGGCGACCATGAACTGATATTGCCAGAGGTGCACTTGAATGGAACCCCCAAGGCCAGCGCCGTCCAGGTAGACCACGAAATACATGGATTCGATGTATTAGAATGGAACATGAAAAAGCTGAAACAACATGGAGCGAAATCAAACGACTTGCCAGAGACAGAATTAGAACTTTGTTCCTCGTGAACTTTTTATTTAAATATTTTGATTCACAACATTGTAATTATATTATATTTAAATAAATAAAGGACATATATATATATATATATATATATATATATATATATATATATATATATATTAAGCTAGTAAATTAAAATTTATGGAATTTTAATTGAATACAGATATTGATGTATATTTTAAGGGATTGTTATAAAAACTTATTGATAACATATTTTTAGGTTCCATTTCAAATTTTTTTTTTTTTTTTTTAACTAACAAAATTTAAATGTGGTACAAAATATAAACAGTTTTTGTCACAAAACGATTTTAAAATATGTGGCTGACAATTTCTTGTCAACTTAATCATTTGGTTACTGCAACATTATTTATTTGGTTGTCGCAATTAAATGGGGACGTTGGACAATTAATATTTACTGATATTGCTTTGATAAGGCATGCGCACGAAATAACTAGACTTTTCTCTTATAAATTCTTACTTCAGCAAAAAAAAAAAATTTTTTTTCAATCACGGTAGCACTAAAAAATGTAATGAATGATGGTGTCCAAATATTTTCGATATTGCATATGAAATTTGCATTAAAATGGATAATTAAGAAAAATTGCATGAAAATATAATAAGAATTTTTAATACAAATTTGAATCCAAATAGAGAGGCCAGTGGAGATATACGAAAATAAGTCGTAAAAATAAGCCGTCGACGAAGTCAACAATTTTTCTCGGAATTGCAATAAGTACCATTAATTGGAGTATTTCAGATAAAGTTAAATTTTCCATACAAAACTCCTAGTTTATCTTTAATTGTTAATAAAATGTAAATTCACATAATATTCCTCTAAAAATAATGTATTTTTTATTAAAACCTGACATTTAGTTCAAAATTTATTGCGATTTAATCGTGCACTAGTTATTTCGTACGCAAGCCTTATTAACCTTTTACTGCATTACGTTACATATATGTAACGAATACTTAGCATTTAATATTAGTTACCAGACTTGGGCGACGTCAATTACATTTCAAAATCGTTCACTTATGAAATTTTTCTATATCATTAATAATATCAGACCTACACTCACACTTGTGAGCTTAATCGCTTCCTTGGAAAGTTTAATATCAAACATGGGGATTAGTAACAACATCTGGGTAATTAATTACAGGGGAATTACTCAATTACACCCAATTACATGTAATTGAACATAAAAAAGTAATTGGCCTGTAATTAAATACACAGATATTTGAATTTTGTCCCATGTCTGGTATTGACAAAATTTTAAATTTCCCAAGGAAGCGTTTAAGCCCACAAGTGTGAGCGTAGGTCTGAAATTATTAATGATATAGAAAAATTTCACAAGAGAACGATTTTGAAATGTAATTGACGTCACCCAAGTCTGTTAGTTACCAATTAAATTTGTTTTTATTAAATACGATAAAGTCACATCTATATTATCTATGCTCAATTTTTCGGGTTTGTTCTTTAATCTACTACCACATATGGTAATAGAATAAATAACGAAAACAAGAAGTTATGCAATAATATTGCTAGTATATGGGTAACTTAATAGTTTGTGTTTTTAAAAGAACGGTCAATTCAAAATATATAGCAGTTTTTGAAATCGCAAAAATTAAAAAATCGGTGATTCCAAAAACTAAAAATATAATTTTTTATATAATTTAAATTATAAGGCCATAACGATTTAAAGTTTATTAAATAATAAAAGAAAATTATAAGATTCCAGGAGCACATAATTTGGTTTTTAAATATTCTATATATTTTCGGTATTCTGGTGATTCGAATTTATAACTTCTTTCTGTTTTTAAAACGGCGAAAAAGGTGGTTCTTTTATTTTTAATTTTCTATCAAAATGCAGTAAAGGGTTAATACTTTATAGATTTTTAATCGCTGAATAAAAATTTGACATAAGATTTTGGAAATTCGAAAGGGCGGATCCAAACTCAGGGCAAACACCGATTTGCTAAAATTAGCAAACACAATCAGTAATACTATATTTTTTAAAACGAACAATTATTTGAAGTAGACACAAGGTAGGGAAAAATTTCGAATGCACTTAAATATTAACTGCACTCAGGGAAAAAGTTTCATTATATTGATGAAAATGTTTCATAATCGTTTGTCAACATATTTACGAAGTTTTCATAAATAAGGCCAAGAGTTTATAAAAATTGAAGACAAATGTTTCATATACCTTAATCATTTCATAAACTAGGTGAACATAATTTTAATCAAGGTAAATTAATTTTATTTGTTATTTTTTTATTCATACATATATATCACTAATATTTAGTGATATATACAAAGCTTTATTTACTTAGAGTTTACTAAAATTTTACTAAATTTTAGTAACTTTTACTATTTTTTACTTTACAAAAAATCAATTGCTAAACTTAGAAAAACGATCTGCTGGACTAATAATAGCAAAACAATCTGTAACAATTGCAGATTTTCTGTAACTTTTACAGACTTTTTTTATTTTATTTTTTAAATTAAGCAGTATATATTGAACAATGTATCCATAAAGGTATTCATTTTTATGGGTTAGTTTTTAAAACTCACTCGAAACCAATGTTGGCACATATCGCCTAAAGTTGGCAACGAAAAACTTTTAGTAGAACATATTGTTTATTTTTCGGTCAAAATACGGAGAATATTTTTATTGCAAAAAAATCTTAGGCCGGTTTGAGGGTTAATAATTTATGTTTTCTATCGAATAAAAATATTTAAGTAAAAAATTTTAAAAATACAACCTAAAACGTGCAGTGCTTAAAGGCAGCACCGTAGAATACGAGTTAATTTTGGCTCCTCCGACTTTCCCTGTTAGTAAAATTTAGTTCATTCAATTATTTTCTACTAAAGTCCTTAAAAAAAGTTTTATTTATATTAACATTTGGCGCGGTTTTATCTTTCACTTAAAATCAAAACTTTTTTTTTTAGCTGGTAAATATGTTTGTTTTTATATTTTAGCTTTGACATTGATTAATGTGGTATTATATGCCAGTGTTATTGTTGTTGAACTAAGTGCAGGTACTTAATTATTTTCCAGGGAATTTACGCACCTATTTACGATGAATTAGAAATAATTGTATATGTCTACACACACATATATATATGTGAGTAGCAAAGGGGGGCGTTAATATATTCTATTTTAATGCACACAAATAAACAGCCTTAATGTATGCTTTAATTTAACAGCCTAAAAGTATAACTATAAAATGCATGCTTAAATACATTAACCTAAAAGTATACTTTAGTACTTAAAAAATTGTATAGAGGGAAAAAACAAGGCCCTTTTTTTTGGTTGGTACAAATATGTATGAATGTTAACTTTATTTATATTTAAACAAATTTCTTTATAAGTTTTTGTTTGTGTTTTGGACTATATGTAGATTTAAGTGATAAAAACACGCAAAGGTTAGCTCTTGTTGAAATTTTTTTGTATGCGTCACAATGCCTAAAGGTAGGCAATAAACTAAAAACAACTTATTTGACATAGTCACATGAGAAATTTAAAAAAATTTCGACGCTGAAGCAAAATATTTTAAAAAAATTTTTTTGTTTGACATGAATAACATTCTGTGTATGTGTTAGCAGCTTTTAAAGCGTGCTAAATTCATCCGCGTTAATCATTTACCTTTAACGGCTCAAAAATGATGTTGGTTTTAGGTTCAAAGCAAATTAAAAATATTCAAATTTTAATTTTTGCTCGAATTTAATTTAAATTACATCCGTTTATAAATCTCATTGTATTTGTCTTTTTTTTTGGATACTCGATTCTTAAAATTACCCTATGGGGAATGAGGAGTCAATTGTCCTAAAAGTGACTGGTTAAAGAAGGACTTATCACAGGACTGGTATAATTTAATACTGAAGTGGGTTAAGCAGTGTCAATTGTCCAATTGTTGTGGTGTAATGGTTAGCGCGTTCGACTTTTACACAGAAGGTCCCGGGTTCGATCCCCGGTGCCGGCAACATCAAATTAATATGTATGAGTTTTTTCTATCCCTCATACGTATCGCAATGTCCACCTTCGGTGTTCCCATAGCAATTAACCCCACCGAAGTAAAATAATGAATCAGGGCTATGAACCAAAAAGCTTCAATAAGTTCGCCAACTCTCCATCAGGTGGCGAGCAACAACTGTTCTAAAACTTATCATCTCGCGCAATTACAGTGTTGCCATGTCTGAAGCCCTTCATCTTTCCCCACCTTTCATCTCTATACTATCCCTTTCCAAAGAAAGCAACACACTAAATATAGGAAGTATTTCCTGAGTGTTGCCTCTAAAAAAAAAAAAAAAAAAAAAAAAAAGGAGGACACCAGAATGTTTATTAACAAGAAAAAGCCAGTTGGCCAGAATTTTACCCATTGGAAACTGTTTAGTTTTATTTTATACGACATGGCCCTTTTGTGACAGTCTTGTGGTATGCCCATCTATGGTTAGTCCTGTGGCATGTCACTATGTGGTTTAAAGCAGGACAAATGACCCCCTCCTATGACAAGCCAATGTTAAAGTTGCCAGTTGTTTACATAGGGTAGGGTTTAGCAGAGGACCGGTCTCTGGCACGAATTAACCGATCCTGTGGCACACGCAGAACCGGTCCCATTCCCCATAGGGTAACTACTCAATATTTTCAGAGTTTTATTTTGGACAGAAAAACAATACAAAAATGCGAATTCGCTAAAATAATTTGCATGCAAATTAAAATACAACTCTGCTAAAGGATAACCCTAAAGGTGAAACGTTTAAAGAAAAAAAGTTTAAAAACTATAATAAAAACATTGAATAGTTTCTTAAAACATTTAAACCATATTTAAAAATTTAAATTTTCAATAAAAGCGAAATTAAATAATTTTTTTATTTTTAAATTTCGAACATTTTTGAAATTACTCATATAAATTTTCATGTTATCTAAGTGTTGTTGTTTTAAACAAACAAAAAACTTTTTAAAAATAATTTCTTTAGAAAATGAATGTTCAAATACTTACAAATTCTTAAAATGTTTTTAAAATTTTTTTCGCATTAAGAATATGAAATTTAATTATTGTTTCTCTAAGAAAATTATGATTTAATTACAATTTTAAATAATCCCATTTAATCTTGTTTTGAATTATATTTAAATCAATTTACTTAATCCTCATTAGACAAATTTTAAGACTCAGTTAGCAAAAACAAACATTATGCCATCATCCTTGTTAGCCTGGCATAAAAACTCTATTTAGTTAAAAGTGTAATTATTTTTGTAGATGTACACTAAAGTTTACTTAATTACCTTTTGAGAAACCTATAAAATCACTGATTACTTGTCAGAGTGTTCCTTAAAATAATAAACTACATCCAAACCAATATGATAAGGGTGCGGTTTTGTAAAGCTGTTTGCTCTACTAAAAAAGCTTTTTAACTGCTTTCAAACGGAAGTTAATATTTTAAACACAATGTTTTCGTTCTGGGTTGTAACATTTTCAAATGATGTGGTGTGGTATGGTGGGAAACTGAAGTAAACAGAAGAAACTAAGAACTATAGATTTGTGTTGAAGCCTTAATAAATTGGAAAAAAATCATGACACAGTTAAAAAGATATATATAAAATAATAACGTTACGTGGGTGTTCCTAAAAACGAAACCTCATAAAATTATTTGTTTTCAAAAAAAAAAAAAACACACTAAATCAATTACCACAACCAAATAGGGATCTGGCCACTGAAATACAAATGTATTAACTTATTTTGGAACTACACTCAGGGAACTTCTGCTTTAAAAACATGTAGTTGTTTGGGTTGTAATAAAGTTTCTTTGCTTTTAATGTAAATGTCAGTCATTTGTAGAACAATTTAAATTTTTTACTAACTTTGTAGTTGATTTAAAAAAACAAACCACATCAAATGACTGTTTTATGATTTTACATTCATTTTTTACAAAATTTAAAAAAAATAAATGCTTGTTTATTTTTTACTAACATGCGGTTCATTTTTAATACAATTGTTAGTTGTTTTTTGAACATAAAAAAAAACTGAAATGTAAGTCGTCCTTTCTTTAATTAAAATTTCATTTGTTTTAACTACATTTGCAGTGGCCTTTACCTACATAGTATTCTAAATGTACAGTTAAATTTCCTACTAAGGTACAAATTTATTACTAAAATATTTGTAGAAATACAGTAGTGGTCAAAACATTTGGAACTGAGATCGCATTTTTTGTTTTCATTGATTTATTTTCTTCAAATCACACTTAGTTACTAAAATTTATTTTTTACATATTCTTCATATATTGTTTTATGTTAAACAAATAAAAAAAAAAATAATTCCGTTAAATTAAAACAACAAAAAAATTAATAATAATAGATGTATTCAAAATGCAGGTGTTCAAAACATTTGCAACTCTCATTATTCTTACTCTTAACGAAGCAATTTATACTAACAAATGCTAACAAATATAACGGTAATCGCATTCCTTTTTAATATGAGATTTAGGCCGTTACTTTTTTTAAACAAATTTATTATAAATATTGTTCTTTAATAGTTGTAATAAGATGTTGAATGAATGGCAGGAATTAAATACAATTTATATACTCTCATGGACCTTCCAGCACGACAACGACCCAAAACACACGGCGGGGGTTGTAAAAGTTTGGCTGCAGGAAAATGAAATTAATATCATGTCGTGGCCGGCTCAATCTGTCGATCTCAACCCGATTGAGAACATGTGGATGATTGTAAAACGGAATATCGGCAATAACGTATTCCGAAATGGTGATGAACTTTTCGTCGAGTTGGAGAAGCAGTGGAATGAAATTTCTGACGATTATATTAAAAAGCTCATTGCCTAAATGCCTAAGAGGTGGCTACGCTTCAAAATAATGAGCATTTAAACCATTGTTTGTATTTCCTGTTAATTACTTTAAGAGTTGCAAATGTTTTGAACACTGCACTATCGACTAATTTTGTTAAAATTACTTTCTTTTTATTTTTGAGAAGTTATGAATATTTTTTTTGGATTTTTAAGATAATATGCTATAACTGAATTTAATAAAAAAAAAAACAAAAAACTTATACCACAAATCTTTTTGATCAAAAAAATTATAATTACCTAAACCATGATTTTAGTTGCAAATGTTTTGAACACCACTGTATAAATTGAGTGAATGTGGTTTTTGAATTTGGATGATGGGCGTGATCCTTTAACTTATAACTTATATCACGAATAATTTTGTTTATTATAGCCGAAACTGTTGCGTAGTTATTTATCCCATTTTGTGAAAGTAAAGTATAAGAGAAAAAAAAAATATGTTTCTCAACCTCATTTTTTGGATGACAAACAATTTCACCAACCCCGTACCAACAACATTTTAAAATCTCCCAAAAATCGTTTGGCAAATAGTGAAACACCCTAATGTATCATCCAAGGACTGTCAAATCCACTCATATTATTCCTTATTAAATTACATCGAACACGAAATTTTTTTCTTTTTAATAATTAATCCTAGAAAGTTAAAATTATTTTTAGTACATTTTTTTAGCTTAAAAAAATTGCACAAAAGCTCATCTTCATGCTGTTTTTATATACAAAAACTTGCAAATGCAATAAATCTGATTTCTTTCTGTTGAAATCTAAGGACAAAACCAGTATTAATATTAATATGGCACATATTTGATTCCTAAAGCTTAAAATTAAACTCGTTAAGCGTTTTTTTCTATTTCTTTCGGTTTTCGCGAATTCTGTCGAAAAAAAATTAATCGAGCTAATCAAGTGTTGACTCAGTGAAAGGAGTCATTTAAGATGAGGTACATTTATAAGTAATTTTTTCGAATTATTTATGCAAAATTCGCGATTTGACAAAAACTTTACATGGCACCATAGGATGACCCCAAGGTTCAGCTTTTAGTATGATATGTAAATACATTTCAAAAGTATGTTTCCAAACCGTCATTTAAAAATGTTTATATTTGCAAACGGTTTCCTCTCCGTTTGGTACATATTTGTCACAAAAGTAGGATTTTTGTTAGAAAAACTTTTTCAAATATAAACATTTTTGGATAATTTTTTGCACTTATACTTTTCAAAGGTATTTACATATTATACTAAAAGTTGGACTCTAGGTTCATCTCGTAAAGCCATGACTTTTGACAAATCGCGTTTTGCATATGAGGCTTCATATTAAAATAATTGTTTTCTTGCTGAAATACTTCTTCCCAATAGGCTTTTTCTATTGCATAACCATATGTTAAGGTCAATTGCAAGTTTGGCGATTAAAATTCTCTTAAAACGTAAAAATTGGGAAAAATAAGAAAAAACATTAAATAGCGAGTTTAAGCTACACTAAAAAAAAAAAAAAAAAAAAACAGTCAGCAACACTTTTTCCTTTGTACAGATTTTTGAATGGTATATGTACCTTAAATACAAACTCAGGAGTTGTCTTTACATTTCAACAGAAAGGAGTCAGATTGATTTCATTTTAGCCTCAATTTAGTAGAATGCAAATAACAGTATATTTTGCTAAAAATCACCTGAAATTTTTTGCTAAAAAATTGCAGATTGCTTATTTCAGGGCAGACTTTTATTGGCCTTAATAAAAAACTTTATATGATTTTTTTTTTTATCTATTAATATTTAACAAGTTTATGTTGATTTAAGCAGATTAATTTGTTAATTTCAATTAACTTAAATTAAGCTCAATATAACTAATTATTTCTAGATTTAACAGATTTATTTTTTCTATATTTACCCTACTAATATTTACCAGAATAAACCTGCTAATTTTAGCTTTTTTTATGCAACGTCATTTTGAACTAATTTTTAATAGTTGCAGAAAAAATTTTTACTATTTTTTTATTGAGTACATACCTCTTTTAGGAAATATATACAATCCTGTAAGAGTTTTTTTTTTACAAAATTTAAATATTTTTTGGACTTTTTGCAACGAAATTCCCCATTTATAAAATTTCAAATAAATTAATTCTGGTTAGGAATTTCCAAATGATAAATTTAACTCAATTATTAACAAATTAATTTTCCTCAAAAGTTCAAAAAGGTTTTGCAAAATTTGTTTTATTTGTTATATTTTATACAATAAAATTGTAACGTATGAGTAAAAAGTGTACACTTTCAATGTGAATTTAATTAATACAAAAAATAATTAAATTTAATTGAAAGACAACAATGTTTAAATAATTGTGTATCAAAAGCAATTTGTAATTTACAAATCAGTGGGTATCCATACTACTCAGTGTCACTCAATCTGCTCTCTTTTTATTTGTTCCTCAACACGTACCGTGCAAATGAAAACATATTGCAGAAATTTAAAAGTTTGAATTAATTTTTATCATGTTCTAAAATAAGAATTTAATAAAATTTTTAATTATTTCAAATGTTAATGATAAAACTTTCAAGAAAAAATTAAAATATGTTAAGTTTTAATTCAAAATAAAAATAACAAAATATAAGCAAAATAAAAGTGTGTGTTTCAGCAAAAATTTTTTATCAACATGTTGAAATCATTTTTTAGTGTAAAAAAATGTTTTCATTTGCTTGGCCGAGTTCGGTATTTTGGCGCTGAGAGGCGTGTGAAGTGTAGTCTCTCTTTTTGTATATACTCTTTGTACAAATACACAAACCGAATAAATTGTTAAAAATACCGGAGTATAAAGAAAACAATTTTGCATATGAGTAGACAGTTTAGAACTGTAAAAAAGTATATACACACTGAGAGAATTATCTGCATGATATTATGATTATGAAGCTTTTTCATAAATTAACATAAATTTTTCATTTACTTTGTAAAGAAAACTTTATTAGGAAATTATCTCTGTGCGCTGAAAGTAAATAGTAGGCGATTTGAAGTGAAATTAAAAAAAAAATCACCACAAGATTTTTAAGGATATCTGAACTCTTCTGATTTTCGGGAGCTTTACAATTTTTTTGTCGCTGTCGGAATTTAGTTTTAACACAATATGTTTTTACACATTATTTTTATTTTTACGCATTATTTCTGGAAAATGGTATTTTAAATTATTTGTTTCAGTGTATTTTGGTTTATTTATTAGACAATGAATGGCTTTCATGATTAACAACATACAATTTATGAATATTTAATTATTAAATGACATTAACATATCACCGTATAATACAATAAAATCACACACAACACATTCACTTTCAATGTCAATGATAAAAACTATATTAAAACAATATGATATGAAAAGTTAATTATAAATTCATTAAATTTGGAAATATTTGCTAAAAAACATGTATATACTAATACCCTGGTTTGCGTCGGTAATGTTGACCGGAGAAATGCTACGAAAACTGAAACGTGATTTCCCACACATTTGTACTGATTTTTATTTAATTGTTCCATAACTCTTTATTTTAACTGAAAAAAATAATTTTTTGATAAAAAAAAAAAAAAAAAAAAAATTTAAATTTGGAAAACTTGTTTTTAATTTAATAAAAATTCATAAAAAAAAAACATAATCACCCCTATCGTGAATATTTTTCTCCTCGAATTGTTTTCCCTTTTCATTTAATTCCAATCGTGAATAAAAGTTTCCTCGAAATTTGTTCCCTTTGTCTAAAGGAGCATATAGACGACATGTATTTGTCATCTGACATGTCAAATTTTAAAGTCACATGTAATTGTGCATGTCTGTCAAAATTGCTGTTTTACATAAGGTTTATAATATTTGGTCACAAACGTACATGTTTTTTGCTTCTGACACAGTCTCTGTTTTTTTTCTTCAACAGCTGATCAGTGCGAAAATTTTATTAAAATAATTTTTTTTTTAAAAGTGATAGTCAAATGGAATCAAAGGATAATGCAATTGCATTGCATCCTTTATTATTTCTGCTTCCATTTTATTTCAGAATCAAGCAAAATTTGCTATAGTTTTAGCACACACCAAAGTCGATCTGGGTTTCAACATGGCATGCTGCCGCAGCAAACATTTTTTTGGCGCCGCAAAATAGTTCAGCCATCTTAAATAATTTTTCTTTAAATGCGGACATACCAATTTGGGATATAAAAAATGAAACTTTTTATAAACATATATATGTACATAATTTTATTAAATGGGAAAATGTATATACATTTATTGGTATTGTAAAATGTTAACTTGAGCCGGCTAATGATTCCGTCAATAGGGGACCGCCGCTGTTTGTTTTCTCACGGCATGGATTTATGACAACTTTTTGTTTCATATTTAAAACAGCTGATGTCAGATGGTTTGTCAGAAGAAAATAGAGCACGCTCTAATTGAAATTTTGTCAGATGACTTTGCGTCTGACTTTTACAGAAGCAAAGTTAAAAAGGTCACACACGACATGTATGTATTTTGCAGTGGGAAATTTGACATGTCAGATGACAAATACATGTCGTCTATATCCTCCTTAACCAATCACTCGTGAATAGCATAATACAATTTCAGGGGAAATTCACAATACCAATTTTCACTTGAGGGGGGAATGAAAATTACATGGAAACAAACATTTCCCTTTTTATTCACGATAAGGGTGAATATAAAAAAAATTTACAGGAATTCATCGTATGAAATTAAGTCTGATTCGATGAGTTTATTTTTCTACTCTGAGCTTGAGTCATCTAAATCGATTACCATTATTACAGTTTCATTTGGCAATATTGCTGATTTTCTTATGAAATGAATTAAAGTTTGTTGGATTGTAAGGGCTTTTTTCCAACTATATTTCTTGACACTTTTAAACTGCGATCTTCGTCCAGATCATTATTTCGAAATGCTTGCGATATCCACTGCATCGCTTCACATTGTGTGTATTAAAAAAAAAATCGGCTTTCGACAACATTTTCATATTAACGACTGAAATCAAACCATGCGACGCAAACTGAAAGATAACCGACGCAACTTCAAAGTCACAGCAAAGTTTTCAAACGCAAATCGAAGCGACGGAAACCGGGGTATTGGTGTATTACAATACCAAATATATTTTCAGATAAGTATACTCTAGACCAAGTCGATTTTCTGTAAATGATATTTTTGAAAAACAAAATGTTTTTAACCAAAGCCTATTAACACCACACAGATTTCCAAAATATAATCGCTCTAGAAACACCTAAAACGCCTTCCTATAAATATTTTTTTTTTGGTACATAAATCATTTTTGTTTATAAATCTTGTCACATTTTCTAAAGGGGCTTTTATAATTTTAAATGACATTTTCTTCATTATTCCAATTATTTTCTTTTTGCGTCATTGTTATAAAAATAATTTTAATGTGTTCTACAAAATTGTTGTGACACAGTAACGTTTTTCTGAATTTCATGTACATTACTTTAGATATTTACACAATTATTATTTTCATGTTTTAACACCCACTGCATTTATTTTATATTTCTATGGTATTTTCCTGTCAAATTTTTCTATATTCACATTTATCAAGATTATTGTATTTAAATATTTATGACAACACAAATATGTCTTGTGAAATAAATATTTTTTTATATAATTGAATATTTAGAAAAAAACGAGCTATAAATAGACCGACAATTTTTATACTTTCATAGAGAAATTATTTGGGTTTGAAAAAATTTTTTTTAGATAATAAAATAAATCATTAAAGAATAAAGAAAAAAATCTTGCTTTCCCAGAAAAATCTCAGTAATTTACTCACATTACCAGTATCTAAATAATAAGCAGTAGTATTAGGGCCAACTGCATCGGCGCACAGTGGTTCCAAACACAAAAAACATGGTAATAAATATAGATGTTTTAAACTACTGGTCCAATCGGGAAATGGTGTTCCCAAAAATTGAAAAGCGGGAGCTAACCTTTAAGGAAAATGTTTCTGTGGTCACCCTGTTTTAACACAGGGTGTGCTACAGGGTGTCAAAGTTGACCATCTCGAGTATGAAAGAGCTTTAAAGGGGTATAACTTCTATAACCATGCATCGATTTTAGTGTTTTTTGGACTTTTTTAAATCTAGGTTACGAGACAAAGCAAAAACATGCTTCATGTACCATAGTAACTCTTACAGTTAAAAAAATATTTCACTTTGAATTTCAAAATCTTCATTTTTCGCCTTGACTTTTTTAATAGTTTTGCCAATAGATTATTCATTTTTCAAAGAAAATGCTCAAAATTTTTTCAAGTCATTCTAATGACCTTTCTTAAACTCCTAAAGAAAACTTTTTTGAATTATCTTAAGCCGTTTCGCAGTGATACTATTTTAAACTCAAAAATTAAAAGTGTGTTCTGAAAAATGGGGTTTTTTGGTCAGATAAGGGGTAACTTCACACACCTTTATATATATTTTGCTGATATTTTTTGGATTAGTTTTTTACATAGTTTGATAGAGTAGACTTCAAAAATGCTTAATGGTATAGTTTAAAGCATTTTTGGATATGCACCCTACGTCCAGCATTGGTCGAAAATGATGAATTTTTGAACGGAATTCTATGTTTATGACCGTGATAAAAAAAGTCACGCCACTTAGAGACGATTTGAAATTTTTATACTGTAAAGAGATTTATTCTAATGAGTTTGCCACTTCATTTGCCGCCGCCCGCTCAAAAACGTAGCCTGGAGAGCAAATTTTGTGGAAAAAGTCATTTTTTCAAAAGCCTTTTTTTGATTTATAAAAAAAGCGTACTTATATTATCAATTTCAGCAAGATTTTATTTTATTTTTAATAAAACGTAAATAATTGTCCTACATTCCAAAAATCTTTTCGATATTGCTTATGGTTATTTTTACATAAAACATCAAAGTTCAATGTAGTATATCTAACTATAATTAATTGTACATTTATTGGCTTTTGCTTTCGGTAATGTTAAAAAATTTAAATAATTTCAGAAATTTTTTTACATATTATTAAATTAGACTTAGTTATCAATTCAACGATGCATAAATCGTTTATCTAGTGTAATAAATGAATTCAAACTATTGCGCTTAAATCAGGCATTTCAGGTCAAATTGCAGTATTTAACAAATTTATATATTCAGGTATACAGAGCGTGTTGCATTATATTTCTCTAAAAGGGTTACGGGTTTTTTTATTTTTTTAATACTATTTCAAAAACCTAATAAGATATAAATGCAGGTAGAAAATGCGTTTTATGATGTAACATTTGCATAATATATTGTTCTAATTTTCCATATAAAACAGGTAAATAACTACCATATATTCATTTATTTGAAAGACAAAATAATGTTTTTTTTTTGTTCTAAAGATAAGGTTTTATTAAATTTAACTGGTACAGTAGTAATTGTGCTAAAAATATGAATATATTCCTAAGGACTACACATTTTCTACAAAGTAGTCTGAAGTATCAAAAGTTAAAAGGTCGTTTATATGCATAGATTCAGAATCTTCCTTTTCAATGTCTATGCTTATTTTTGGTAACCATTTTGTTCTTATGGAGTAAAGTACTGGATCCGATGATATTAATAAAAATTCCATCAAATCGGAATTTTGAGCTATTCTGGAGCACTTACGTGTGTTAAAAAGCCTAAAATGTTTGACGTCTCTATTTCTGGCCTCCTGGGCTTCTTCAGTCAGTTCGCCTAAAGGCAACATACTGTTTTCTATTATTTCTTTGGCATGAGCTAATACTTTATGTACTGTTGGTGTCATTGGCCTCCAAGAGTACATGGTGAGTATAATGTCTTTTGTTTCATTGGCAAAGAGTTTAAATTTAGCCACATTAATAGGTTTTTTACTGTTAATGACTGCTAATATAACTTTAAAACGTTTTAGTAGGTTTTTATCGAGACCCGTAATTGAGGAGGTAGTTTCTGGATCTTCGAAAAAACGCCTTGCTGTATTTCCGTCATTGGAACTTCCAAACCCCTGAAGGGGCGTATCAATGATTAATCCAAGTCTTAATTTAAATTCATCTTGAATTCTTTTCTTCTCTTCTTTTCTCATGTTGTGTAGATCAGTGTTTTTGTTTACGGAAAGGCTTAGGTTTCCTGGAATAAGGCGGTATTTGAGATCGTATGCGAGGTGTAAACAATATTCCATAAATCTTATTCTGGCATGAAGTGGCGATATCCCAAACCTCAGAGCGTTTTCGTTCATAGAAATTGTATCACTATCTTCATGAAACTGTGAACTTAATTTTCCACATATATTACATTTCCAAGTAGATGTTGTGTCTGTAATTGCATTTGCAACTTTTCCATCAATCATTGTAAGTTGTGGTTGAAATGAAACTTTAATAACTTGTCCAGATATTTCCACGTAAAGTGGAGACAAGCTCGAAATTTCCCTTTCTATTGAATCTACTAAACTTTGTGTTGAAATCATGTCTTCTTTTACATATTCAAATCGTATTGGACGACATAAAAATTTAGATCCAGGGGTTAAATTCGTCCATATATCATTTGCAGACGAGGTTGAAGGTAATTTATTATACAACCGCATTCTTAACGGCACAAAAGAAGCCATAAAAATTGATGAAAAACTTTTTTCTTTGCTGCTTCCAGATGGTTGTTTGTATTCGGAAAACCCAGATGTGCCATCACAGCCCCATTTGAACATTAACACGACATCAGATTGCTTGCATCTTTCAATATCTTTGCTGCTAAATGTGGACATAATTCTAGAAACAGTATTGTCAATTAACTGTGATAGTTCAACTTTTGCGCCTTCAATAGAGGCATGCACTGGGGATGTTATTGGTTTTAAAATATTTTCTTTTGTTTCTTTTATTGCTTTACTGCTAGGAAAAATATCATATCCTTTTTCAATGAGAGCTTTTCTTAAAATACCATATTTATTTCTCGTTAACCCCAAATTTAGAAAAAGAGCTAATGCATCTTCACTGGTAAAGGAAGTTGATGATTTTGGTGTTGGAATACTTTGTATCATGCGCTTCAAACGCTTAGGAGACGCAGTTGGTAGGACGTCGACAATTTTCCCTGTTTCTTTAGGCTGTATACGTGTCAAAGCTGCTTTAAAAGAATCCTTTATTTCATTAGCGGAGTGTGTGTTAATCATTTCTTCCTGTTTTACCTTCTTAGTCCTAATCTGGACCTCTTCATAATCTTTTTAGGGCGGCCCCTTTTTTTCTGTTCAATAACTACTGACATCTCCTTATTAAGCCAATCTTGACTCTTCTTCATAAATTTTTGTATAGAATAATCGGAATCTTTAATCCTTTTTTCATAAATTTTGTAAAAATTTTCAATTTCATCTGGCTTTATATTTAAGCCATACGAGTAGACAATGGTATCAATCAGTTTTCCTATTTTTTCCGATCGTATATCAGTATTGGCAAGAGTATCCCAAATTACTTTACAAAGGGAGCTATATTTTATTGTAACCTCCATGACTGCTTAACTCAAATAACCTCCTTTTAAAATTACTACGCTTATATATTACAAATATTTGTTTTTTTATAAACAAAAAATCGAGCAGGTACTGGATTTGTAAAAACAAAAAACTGAAATAGGTAAAATAAAAAAAAACGCATTATATTAGCCCATTAAACAATATGTTATGCAAATGTTACATCATAAAACGCATTTTCTACCTGCATTTATATCTTATTAGGTTTTTGAAATAGTATTAAAAAAATAAAAAAACCCGTAACCCTTTTAGAGAAATATAATGCAACACGCTCTGTATACCTGAATATATAAATTTGTTAAATACTGCAATTTGACCTGAAATGCCTGATTTAAGCGCAATAGTTTGAATTCATTTATTACACTAGATAAACGATTTATGCATCGTTGAATTGATAACTAAGTCTAATTTAATAATATGTAAAAAAATTTCTGAAATTATTTAAATTTTTTAACATTACCGAAAGCAAAAGCCAATAAATGTACAATTAATTATAGTTAGATATACTACATTGAACTTTGATGTTTTATGTAAAAATAACCATAAGCAATATCGAAAAGATTTTGGAATGTAGGACAATTATTTACGTTTTATTAAAAATAAAATAAAATCTTGCTGAAATTGATAATATAAGTACGCTTTTTTTATAAATCAAAAAAAGGCTTTTGAAAAAATGACTTTTTCCACAAAATTTGCTCTCCAGGCTACGTTTTTGAGCGTTCGGCGGCAAATGAAGTGGCAAACTCATTAGAATAAATCTCTTTACAGTATAAAAATTTCAAATCGTCTCTAAGTGGCGTGACTTTTTTTATCACGGTCATAAACATAGAATTCCGTTCAAAAATTCATCATTTTCGACCAATGCTGGACGTAGGGTGCATATCCAAAAATGCTTTAAACTATACCATTAAGCATTTTTGAAGTCTACTCTATCAAACTATGTAAAAAACTAATCCAAAAAATATCAGCAAAATATATATAAAGGTGTGTGAAGTTACCCCTTATCTGACCAAAAAACCCCATTTTTCAGAACACACTTTTAATTTTTGAGTTTAAAATAGTATCACTGCGAAACGGCTTAAGATAATTCAAAAAAGTTTTCTTTAGGAGTTTAAGAAAGGTCATTAGAATGACTTGAAAAAATTTTGAGCATTTTCTTTGAAAAATGAATAATCTATTGGCAAAACTATTAAAAAGTCAAGGCGAAAAATGAAGATTTTGAAATTCAAAGTGAAATATTTTTTTAACTGTAAGAGTTACTATGGTACATGAAGCATGTTTTTGCTTTGTCTCGTAACCTAGATTTAAAAAAGTCCAAAAAACACTAAAATCGATGCATGGTTATAGAAGTTATACCCCTTTAAAGCTCTTTCATACTCGAGATGGTCAACTTTGACACCCTGTAGCACACCCTGTGTTAAAACAGGGTGACCACAGAAACATTTTCCTTAAAGGTTAGCTCCCGCTTTTCAATTTTTGGGAACACCATTTCCCGATTGGACCAGTAGTTTAAAACATCTATATTTATTACCATGTTTTTTGTGTTTGGAACCACTGTGCGGCGTCAAAACTCATTATATTTGTTCGACGAGGTTGGTTTTGTAAGTATATCTTGTAAGTAAAACCACAAATTACCAAATAATGTGTAAAGTAATGTATCGCCATAGAGACACTCGCATTATAATACACTTTACTTCACTGATGAATGTTACAGGCGAAGAGCCTGAAAGTAATAAGTGGGCGCATTACCTAGTAGGGGGCAAAGTAACTGGTGGTAACTAATATGCCGACAGATTTTCTTAAAAAAAATATATATAGAAGTATTTTTTTAAAATTAAATCAATAACGTAGCCACGCTGGGATTCGAACCTCTGGTTTCTGGTTGCTAACAAGTAATTAGATGAGAACACTACCAATTGAGCTATCGATACATATAATTTGATAGCTTAAAATGTAAATGTCCTCATGCTTAAAAAATCCCAGAGTAATATGTATAAATAGAGTTTCAAAAAGATATTTTAAATATTACTTTACGTTTATAATTCATGCACTATGCAATTGATGAGTTTTCATTTTAATCTTTGAAGTAATGTGGAAGGTAATGAGACATCATTACAAGGTAATCCATGAGTGTTCAATTATCGTTTATTCATTACTTCATGTTGCATAACAATGATTAAGGTATTAGGTATACATTACAATGTAATGCATTATGTAACCAACTACTGGTAACTCATTACATCATGTTTCGCAATAATGATGGTAAGGATTTTTTTTATCAATTTAAAATCTTTACAATCGCGTAGTCGCAATTAAAACTAAGTTTCATGGGGTTTTTTGTCCCCAGACCACTAAGGGTTGGAGATTTTTAGAATAAATGTAAAGATAATTATAGTCTTAATAAATTTAATAAATTTATTTTTATCGAAAATTATGCAAACTTTGATGAAAACATTAAAATTTTGTTCAATTTTTTACACCAATAAGCTATTTTCATAAAATGTTCTGGAAAGATTTAAAATTTTAGATTTTTAGCCGATGGGTTTTGAACACGACTTTAAGAGAAACTGTTCCCGTAAAAATTTTCAAAAACCCAGTCCTAGTGAATATCTACGACGGAGAAGGAGCCTACAAGGTGTGGCTTGGATAATTTTAACCCCATCTGTATAACGTTCTTATAGGATATTAAAAAAGTATCACCTCCCCATATTATCCCGTACCCCAAGGAACAGATATTTAAAACTACAGATTTCTAGCCAAAGGTTTCCCTATTTGAAATACCAATTTGCTGGTGAAAATTAAAAAAAATTCCTTATCAGTAGTGTTTGACCGAGCATTTCAGCCAGCATATTTATTTAGTCGTTATTTGCTATTTTGTAGCATAATCGACATCTAGCCAAAACGGTTTGTGCACCCAGTTAAAAGAAAGGATTTTCCTTTTGACTCCCATTTATCATTTTCATGGCGAAAACTACAAAAAGTACCTAATAAAAAGGCAAAAATAGCAAAACTAGTAAAAGGTAAAAAATTTTACTTTTTAAAAGAAAAAGCTAAAAGTTGTGAGGAAAAATGCGTTTTAAGCGAAAAAAAAATTTAGAAAAGTCAAATTTTGAGCTTTTAAAGCCTAAAAATCTTTAGAAAAGTATAAATAATGCCACAATCAGCAAATATGAGTAGAAATTACAAGTTTGTCGTCTCTGCCATTAAGTGAAATAGTCAGGGAAAAGCGTTTTAGATTTAAAGTTCTCGCCAAGCGGTGTGGCCAGGCCAGTACCTTATTAGAGAATTAGCTTATACTACAGGAAAAACATATGGGCATTTCCAGGATCGACCATCGATCGCTATAAAAAAAATTATAAAGAAATCTAAATATTTTTTTCTTGTTTTAGTTTTTCGATAGCATTTTAGTATCTCTACGTTACGTGCAAAATGAAGGTTTTGTTGTTATGTTGTATCCAATACAATGTTAGCAATAACCACTGGATTGGAAATTCCCATATTTTAAATTTTAGGTTTCTAGCTACATCGATTTGGTGGGGCCGTTTTGAACACATATTTTTACCACGTTTCTGTCAAAAATTTAAACAAGTACCTTATCCTTAGCCCATACACCAGGGAACACATACAGTAGTGGTCAAAACATTTGGAACTGAGATCGCATTTGTTGTTTTCATTGATTTATGTTCTTAAAATCACACTTAGTTACTAAAATTTATTTTTTTACATATTCTTCATACATTGTTTTATGTTAAACAAATAAAAAAAATTAATTACGTTAAATTAAAACAACAACAAAATTAATAATAATAGATGTATTCAAAATGCAGGTGTTCAAAACATTTGCAACTCTCATTATTCTTACTCTTAACGAAACAATTTATACTAACAAATGCTAACAAATATAACGGTAATCGCATTCCTTTTTAATATGAGATTTTGGAAGCATAAACATCGTAAGAATAATTTTTGTAAAAAATGGCAGGAAATAAATACAATTCTGATTTTAAATCAAAAGTTTTAAATGATTTTCAAAATGGACGTTCCCAAAAAGAAATTTCTATAAAGTACTCCGTTCCAAAATCAACGATTTGCCGCATTGTTAATAGTGGTAACATCCACACACAACTCATAAAGGTGGAAGACCCCGTATTACAACTGTAAGAGAAGATCGGAAAATCAAGAATTGTTTTACGAAATATTCCAAAGCTGTTCCCAAAGAAGCTAAAACTGAATTTTTAATAGATGCCAGTCTTCCCACCATTAAAAGAAGAGCCCGAGAATACGGTCTTAGAAGTTATAGATGTACAAAAAAAACCGTTTGTGTCGGAAAAAAAACCGAAAAGCTCGGCTGGACTTTGCACGCACCCATTTGAACTGGACTCAACAGCAATGGAAAAATGTATTGTAGTCAGATGAGTCTAAATTCAACCTCCGGGGATCAGATGGAAGAGCCAATGTTCGAAGACCACGAGGCGAAAAGTTTAATCACAGATACACAACCGCCACAGTGAAGCAAGGAGGTGGCAACATTATGGTGTGGGGGTGTTTTTCAGGAAATGGGATTGGCCCAATTCACCGCATTACTAGCACAATGACGGCCACAATCTATAGAGATCTTTTGAGTTCAGTTATGCTTCCGTATGCTGAATGGGAAATGCCACGACAACGACCCAAAACACACGGCGGGGGTTGTAAAAGTTTGGCTGCAGGAAAATGAAATTAATATCATGTTGTGGACGGCTCAATCTCCCGATCGCAACCCGATTGAGAACATGTGGGTGATTGTAAAACGGAATATCGGCAAAAAAGTATTCCGAAATGGTGATTTGGAGAAGCAGTGGAATGAAATTTCTGACGATTATATTAAAAAGCTCATTGACTCAATGCCTAAGAGGTGTTCAGAAGTTATAAAAAATAATGGCTACGCTACAAAATACTGAGTTGCAAATTTTTTGAACACTGCACTATCGACTTATTTTGTAAAAATTACTCTTTTTATTTTTGAGAAGTTATGAATAATTATTTTTGTATTTGTAAACTAATATGCTATAAAAGAATTTAATAAAAAAAACAAAAAAACTTATACCACAAATCTTTTTGATCAAAAAAATTATAATTACCTAAACCATGATTTTAGTTGCAAATGTTTTGAACACTACTGTATTTAAAATTACAGGTTTCTAGCTAAAGCGGTTTAGGAATGCCATAATTGAAAATGCTTTTACTATTTTAATACCATTTTTACCAAGTTTATTGCAAAAATTGCTAATATTAGGAATTTTCGAAAGAAACTATATAGTTCCTTATAAGAAACTATATAGTTCCTTATAAGACTTCCTGTAAGAACGGAATGATTTTCCAATAATTTATACTACATTATTATTTATACAGTTCCACAGTTTTAAAGATGTAGATAGACACTTTAAAACAGCTTGATATATCCTAAATATTTTTAAAATAAGCTTAAAACAAACAAAAATCAATCACAAAGATGAAAATACCCCAAAAAAAAAAATCTGTTTCGAACAGCTGTTAACCAAAGTTGTTCACATTAAATAACTGCAATTTTCATTTGCAGTTTAGTATGCAAATATTTATTTTCAATTAAACATAAATGCATAATATTATATTATTGTCAAGTTTACACAATAGGACGTTGTTTTTTTTGCATTGTTGCCAAGTTTGATGTCATAAATTTTATTTAGATAAAAAACTTAAAATACCACTAGAAAAATTGTATGCACATTTTTTTCTATTTTTCTTCTGTCTAATTATCATGACGTCGTGTTGTTTTATATTATACTTTTTTTAATTTTTGTATTCGTACAGGTAAGGAAAAAAGTATATGGTACATTATATTATTTTATTATATTTGTATCAATTTAAAATTTATGATGCCTAATCTTTTATACATAAATAATCCTGTACTATAATTATTCGATTTATTCTTGTTGTGCAGGAAATCATTAAATAAATCTAAATTTATATTAAAGATTGCAATATAAAAACTAACTTCATTGAACTAACTTTATAAATGAGAACTTGAGCCGCAGGTTGTTATAAAATACACTAATTCTGGTACAGAAAAATTTAATTTAATCACATTTCAAAGTAGATTGTAATAAACATTATTTTAAACACTGAGTTTAAAATAATGTGATTCGAGGCCATACACGTTCATATACCACCATATAGAATTCAAATATGTTCATAAGAGTTCATATATGATAATATATATTAATATTACCTCAATTTTCGCTAATGCACATAGATGAACATTTATGATTCCTCATATGAATATATAAGAATGGTTTATGAACACTTATGAATCATACATGGATGCATGTGGACATGTATGAAGCATGTGTGTTCATGTAAGGATCCATATATGTCGATTTTTAACAGGGATGTAAAAATTTGTTAAATTAAGTAGAAAATGGGTTATGTATTTTATGTAAAACTTTTATTTCACACTTTTTTTGTGTGCATTTAAAGTTTAAAACGATTTTGGAATGAAAATTTTTGAGTACAACTTTAGATTTCATCTAAATGTCTTTATACGACTTTTTTTTGAAAAGATTTGTTTTATACTTTCGGACGAAAATCATAAATAAATGTGCAATTAATAGTTATAAAACATTTCTTTTTAGTTTTTGTAAAATCTAACAGGTTAATTCTAGCTAAAATTTATATAATTAAGGATTTTTCGCAAATACGCAAATATACGGCTAATACAAATATATTCTACATCACAAAGCTCTTAACTTAAGTATTTTTCAGTCCAAGAGCCCAAAAGAAGTTATCAAATTGGCTTCATATACATAAATTGTCTTATGTTTTTCGAAATTTAAAGTTAGTTTCAACTTTATGCCATTTTGTACCATATACTTATTTCTTAGAGAATTTTTTTATTATTATTATTATTATTTTCCTAAAAAAAACCTTTAGAATGTTAAAAATGATTTATAAAAATAATTTAGGAAACTGTTTTATATAAAAGGTTCCATCTGTCTACAATTGGATAAAAAAATGTTCGACATAAACACCTGTACCATATTTTTATTTCCATACCTGTATACCTAATTCGTGTTTTAATGATCATGACGGATAGTGTGTAGTCATTGTTGAGTATTTTTTACACCAAAAACTGAGTAAACGGAAATTAAATTTATTTAATTAACTGTAAATGTATTGCTTAATATGCAAAATTATAAAATTAATTGCTCTCAGTTGAAAATTTAAAGATATATTAGTTTTTGAAATGGCGCCCAATATGGGCCCGATAGTAAATTAATTTACATACAACTGTGTTTCCAGAATTATTTTTCACAAAAGCTTAATTATTTCAATTAAAATAAATCGGAAAAATAACAGAATATCAATCCTTTTAGGAAATTTATTATGTAAAAATATGATTTAAATGTTTGTTTGTTGTTGTTTAGTTTCAAATTTCTGACACCTCCTGCCGTGAAAAGCCGTTTAATTAGTTATTGGTGTAATTATTTTATTGTATTTTTCGTTTTTTCTCTCTCTCTCTTAACGGTTGTTATTGTGTATCGAAACTGAACTTTTCATGCTGTTTGAATTATTATTGTATATTTATTATTTTCAAAACTTGTTTTTTTACAAAATTATTTTCGTATTATTATAAAAAAAATATATTTTTTCGTCGAAAAAGAGTCTTAGCCAAGGTAAAGGTCAAGTTGATATAATAATATTTTCTTCTCTTGATATAAAATTTATCTCATTAAGTATTATAGAGCTTGCCACGTTTAAAAATAATAAAAAAAAAAAAACTAACAATTGTTAATTTAATTTTCAATGCAAATTTACGTATTAGTTGGGGGGTTCATTTGCCGATTATGTATGATTTGTAAGAGTTGTAAATAATATTGTTTATTAAGTGTTTAATGTCAAATTAACGTCAAATTGACACGTGTAATACATACAAACAATGATGAAATGAGAGACAATATGAAATAATCTTGTAATGATGTAATAACGACTTCTGTGAGATGATTGGAAAGTAAAATGTCTTTGAAAAAATACTGCATATGTTGTCAGTCTTGGAAATTTAAATCTTCAGAAAAAGATTCGAAAGAATCATTTTATAAATGTTGCAAAATTTTTTATTGTTATTTTTTTATCATTAATTTAAATTCGAGAAAATCTTAACCCCTCAAGACCATACTCTCAGGGGAAAAAAGCTTCACCATATTTATGATACAGTTGCATTGGACGAAAATCTATGAAACATTGTCATATTTATATAGTCTTCATAAATATGATATAAATTTTTTATAAATATTTCTGAAACATGTTTTATAACTTCTTCATCATTACATAGAATAATGTCATATGTCAAATATGGCCTATATCTCAAAACACGAAAGAGATAGGGCAAAATGTACAATTTTTTAGTCTGGTGGAATATTAGCAAACTTCGGTTGAAATTCCAAATCGCATCATCTTTTCCTTTGAGTGTAGAAGGAGAAGATACAAGGGTGTAACAAACTTTGTGACTCGTAAAAGCTTAACCTTATACAATAACTGTTTTAGAATATTTTCATTTAATTACACTTTAATATTAATTTTACAAGTTTTCAATAATTCTTCAACTAAACTACCACCTTAAGACACATGCATCAGAAATAAGTAACGTGCTACATTTTCTTAGTTGTTTAGAGCTTGTTGCTTTCTTAATATATTTTTCATTGTCTTCTTAAGTTACAAATTTAAATGAAGCAACTAAAGTTTTGTAAAAGTCAATATGATCAAAAAGTACTTAACATTTTAGAATAAAACGAAAATTTTGAAGTTGGTAAGTTTTTTACGAATCATGCAGCCATGTTCTGTTAGAATTCTGGGTTAAGGTTTAAAAAACGGTTTTTGAGTTTTAAAATTATGGTAGAACCATAATTTCGACTAATTCCTCCTAATAGCTTTTTGCCAAATCGATTAAGCGGTTCAAATGGTGTGACTTTAAACGTAAGCACACCTTTAAAATTTGCATACAAAATAGTACATTTAAGCAAACTCTTAACCGATTTTAATAATAAAAATTTATCCTGTTAAAAATAAATCTGAAAAATAACGTTTTATGAAGTCCTTGGAACCATCGTTTACAAACTAAAACATATTTTTTTTAAGCGCTAACCCAGAATACCGGTTGAAACCACTGGACTCAGCACAGTGTAATTAATTGCATTTGAGTAATTAAATGTAATAAACTCCCAACAATGGTTAAACAATTCCGATATCCCTGGTTTTAGTCCTTGCATAACGCTGTAACTGGCAAGACCGCCTGCAGACGGGATATATTAAATTGACCATAAATGATCCAAATGAGAGTTTTATTATAATAAATTAAGTTATTTCGATAAAAAAAAAAACTTTTTTTGTGTGCATTGCACGGTTTGGAAGCGAGAAAGTGTTAATATTAAAATTTCAAATATTAAAAAAATCTCAATTTTCAAAAATGTTATTACATTTAAGTTAGCTCGAAACTGTTGATTTTAAACACAAAGTGATATCCAAGCATAAGTTTTTTAAAACTATTCTTATTTGGGTTTTATGACATACATCCGAAGGACATTGTCTTAACTTGAAAACGAAAGGATTTTAATGAAATTTAGCAGACAGAATAGCAATTCGTTAAGCAATATACATATCGGCACCTAAAATGTAAAAGGGCGTAACTAACAAAGTTTCCAAAACCGGTATTATTGATGATTATGATTCATTTGGTTAAACAACTTGCCTACACAAAATTTTGGACTTCTACGATATAACTAAAGTTTGAATGGTATATGTTTTTGTTTTCGCGCATTTTTTTGGTTGCCCTGTAAAATATTGAAGTATGGTTGAGTGATTATGAAGCACTGCATCGAACTACATTTCTCATTTTTTATTAACGATATCTGTAGACGTTTTCTGCTCTGATTCTGCTCTAAAACGGTAAATATGTTAGTTATTTAATTTTGCATTTCAGGTGACGATATATTGAAGTCAAGGTACGTTTCCGCTCAATTTCTCTTTTTTTCGAAAAACTAAAAAAACTAACCATATCTTAAGTAAATGCACAAAAATTTTAATTTTTAGGTTGTGGTTATATCTTAGTTAGAAGAATAAAATTACTTAAAAGTTGCGATACATTTCCCACAATTTTAAAATTTTTATAGGAGAAATATCAAAAAAAGAATGTTTTTTTTTTTTTTTTTTTTTTTTTATTAATTAATAATCATATAATTACAAATTATATACTATCACCCTAACCGAGCACTAGCTACTATGGCCTTCGGCGCGTTGTAGCGAAAACAGACCAGTGCCTCTGGTGGGAATCGAACTCACGACCCCCGCACTGATAAGCCAGCACGCTACCAACTAGCCTACCGGGGCGCACGAGTGGAAATTTTATTTATTAAGAAACCAAAATAAATGAATTTGAAAATCGGCCATGAGTCATCGATCAGGAATTTAGCCAGCTATTTTCAAAATTTTAACTTTTTCAAATTAGTTTAATTTAAAGCTATGGATTGTAGGCAAATTTGCTCCAATAAAGTCCAATTTTCCCCCTATGCCCTGACCCAAATAAAGTTAAAAGTTTAACGTGTAAAATTTCAAGAACTCAAGAAAAAATGAAAAATTCACATTCAGCATGTTGGATTTCTCGTAAAAACAGTCGGTCCGACATTTACGATACGCACCGCTTAGGAAACTTGAATATCTGACCAAACAGACGGAATAAAGTCTGGAACCTCGATACGTTCCAATATCGGGAAAACTCTAATTTAAAATTTACAATCACTTTTTAAGCGGTATCTTGCACGTGACCTATATAATTATAGTCTACACCACTAGGTGGAAAGTAAAGTCTATACAGTCTCATAAATCATGCCTAAAAAATGTTACCACTTTTTGATGTATTGCTCAGATAAACTACCTAACGGTTATTTGTTTAAGAGAACATTTTCCACTATTTCATTTAAATTTCTCTCTGCCTCGTTAATTTTTCCGCCCATATAATATGAAGCACGTCCCTTAGAGAAATTTAACCCGCGTGCCGGAATATGACACAAATCGTAATATGGTGCTCGGTAATTCATGGTCGGACTAGATGGCTATAGTTTTTTAATTGTATAACATTTTAAGTATCAAAGACAAATATTTCATATTTTTTTCTACTTTTTTATGACCACGCCAATTAAAAACGGCGTGAGGAGAACAGGATATATTGAGTATTTTGAGTTCGTTATGATATGTTGAAAATTAAAAAAAAAAAAAAAAAAATAGATCGAAAATTAAAAGGATATACACAATATTTATACAGGGACAGGAAAATTATACTAATTCCAGATCCTACAAAGTAAATCCGAAAGTAAGACGGATTATTAAGGAAAATAAGTTGTTCTACAAGCGATTAATTGGAACAGAAAATTTGGCTGGGTTTATCTGATTTCAAAATTAATTTTAGACTTTCATTGGGACCTTCTTAAGTCTGTATCATGTTGTCATACTGTATCACGTTCCGACCTAATAAGGAAGGCTACATCGAAAATTTCAATAAAATCTGAAAATATATACAGAAGTTATAGCTTTCCCAATAAGTAAATATTTTATTTTTAAGGCTTGTATTATATTTTTAAGGAGGCATTTTTCCCATTATTCCGATTTGAAAACTAGAAAAATTTTGACTCTAAAATTTCTGATCCTGAAAATTTTCATTCCCTAAAGTCTTTATAATTTCTGAAATATATGTTAGCTGCGTAGTTCGTTTAAAACTATAAATAATATCTGGAACCGGCCGAGTACAATAAATTATGGACTGTCCCGCTTTTCTTTTCTCAAACCCTTCAACTAAGTCGTTGTGGCCAATATGTATGACACAATTTCAAAAAACCATATCTCGATTTCGAATAATTATATTTCGTAACTTTCTATACTTTTGAGCATAGTTTATTTATAACAAATTCCAAAAGGAATAACCCAGTAGTACAATACAATGACCTTGACAAGTCAAGTGTTAAAAGGGATCACTTTTTAGTTGTTGTTCTTCTTCTTATTATTATTAATGCTGTTTCTTACAACAAAATGTTCCCTGCAGCAAATAAAGTAGCCGAAGTGTTTAAGAAGTATGTTTGGCTAACACATTCGAATACAGCTTTGAAAGTTAAAACTTTGTTTTAAATTTTATTTATTTTTTGCTGTGGTACCTTCTTTCCTTTGCATGTTTCTTTTAAGAGGGTATTCACTTGCACAATGGGTTGAAAGATGAAGATTTGTTTAAGGGTTGATAATTTAAAAATGAAACATAAACGACAGTGGTGGTCTAACTGCAGATGGTCTACTGGCACAATGGGTTGAAATTTAAAAAATGTTTGGGATTGGTCATTTAAAAATGAAACATAAACGACATAGATGGTCTAAAAGCCATAGCAGGTCGATTTTAGATTTGTTGACTCTATGAAACATCCATTTTGTTTTTACGCAGAAAAAAATTAAAGTCGAGTTTCAATTAAAATTTTTGTGTTCGGCCCTATAAAGGAAATTGTAGTATCAATTAAATTATTTTGCAACTATTTAATTAATTTAGTTTCAATTAAAATTTTAATCATTCTATTAAAACTTTAATTGAATATTAAAGTTTTAATAGAAATTTAATATTCAATTAAAATTAAAACTTTAATTGAATATTAAACAAAAATGCAAAAAATCGCTAAAATTTTGAAAATCGTCAAAATCTAAAAAATCCCAGAAATTAAAAAGACTAACTACACTGAAAAAAGACAAAATTGAAATAAATTTACAAAAATTTCAAAAAAAAAAAAATCGTTAAAATTAAAATCAAAAAATTTGAAATTGAAAAAAAAAATCGTCAAAACTGAGAAGACGAAAAAAAAACAAAATTTAAAAATCGCTATCTTTCAATTAGTTGTCATAATGGGTTAAAAACACTGGAAATTTTGTCTGCACCAAAATAATTTTAAATTAAACATTTAATAGATATTTATAAAATTGAAAGTGAGTTTGAAATCAAACAAAAATTTAATTAAACTTTTATTGACAATAATTTGTGCTGTGATATCAAATATACCAATTTTGCTTGGGATACATTTATACTCAGGACCATTGTCTTTTATTAAACTAATTTTCTTATCCAACTTTTAATATAAAATACACATTTTTTAGTATTTCTTGTATTTTTTTCCAAGTTTACCCCTGAACTTTTCCATTTTGTAAATATTCAATGTTCATGGTTAGATAAAGTAAAGAAATAAAAAAAGTTTTGTATTTCTTAAATATTTTATTTTATGGTTTAATAATGATTGTGAGTAAATTGTGCTTACTTAAGAGCTTTTCGCAAAAACTTTAATGAAATGCTTATGAAAAAAAAAAAAAAACAAAAATGAAAGTGTTTTTCTTCTCACGCCACCAACTCTACTATATAATATATTCTTGTTCGTGATTTTACCATTGAAGTGTGGGAGAGTTATGATGGCAAACGAAAATTATTATGAAAATAATGCACACAAATTGCAATTGCACGCGAAACAATACAAAAAGCATCTTAAAAGTGCATGAGAAACAAAATATTAATTATTTGTGATGCTAAAATAAAAGTTTAATTTCCATTATAGTTACCCAAGTGTAATAACCAGGGCAACCAGAAATATGATCAATCATGTTTTTTCATGGGCGTCGCATATAAAAATAGATGAGATATTTATCTGTTTCAGAACAATTGAAGAATTCTGACATAGCTCTCATAATTTTTTTTTTTTTCAATATTTTCTGCGATTGCAACACCGATTTCGAAAACTCAGGTAATTTTCGCAAAATTGAATTAGCATTTTAAATAAATTTCAGAAAAGTTTGCACAACTGTACTAGAAAATAAGTTTTAAAATTCGATTTTAAAAAATTTTATTTTTCGTTTTTACGATATTTTTATTTTTGAACATATTTCTGGTTGCCCTGGTAATAATGTATGAGCTACCATAACAATATTAATTAAAACAGTTAGAAGTATGATGTAATTTTTTTGAATAGAATAGCAATTTTAGAGGTATTAACATTTTTAAGAATTTCGTTGGATATTATTTTAAAAGAAAATTGTTAGAAAAAGAGCTTCTAGAGACGTTTCAAGGACATGGTACAATACTTGTCAAAACTTGAAGAAACACATTAGTCTCGTAAGAGTTAAATGAATTAAGCATGTGCAGAAACATGCCTTGACAAAGTTTTAAAAGATATGACATCCAGCAACTACAAACACTTGATCTAAAAATTTAAAAATAACTGACAGAATTTGTTTTCTATTTCCATAAAAAAACACACACAATACTTTTTATTTAAAAATTTGCTCCCAATTTAAAATTTTTGTACACACAATAAGTTGGAAGTTGAAATTAACAAAAAATTCCCATAACATTTTAAAGCTGCTTTTCCACATGTTGAACATATGCATTTGAAGTCATTAAAATTACCAATTCTGGTGAATTTGCAATTTAATACACCCCATAAGTTAACTTTACATTAAATATACACATAATCCAAATTAAGAGAAAACTGATACTTCTTTAGAATATTTTGAATGTATGTTCAGTTACAGTCAGTCAAACAAATGATCGTAAACTAAAATCTTGAATCTATCTGCAACAAGGCACAATTTTGTATCACCAGTCTGAACTGTAACCAATGAAAAGCAGAAAGTTTTGTGATCGACATGAATCCAGTTTAAACTAGAATCCATTTTAAACTAGCATGTTCTTTCAAATGTTACACTCACAGAAATAAATCTGTAAAAATAGTAAAAAAGCTGCTTAAAATAAAAGCTACTTAAAGCTACTGCATTTTTTTTTTACTAAATATTAGTAATATAAGAATAGCAAAAATAAATCTGTTGAATTTACAAATATTTAGTTATATATGAGCTAAATTTTAGTTAATGAAAAGTAGCAAAATAATTTGCTAAAATCAGCAAAAACATTTACTTAATATTTGTAGACAAAAAAAATCATTCAAAAATGTGAAATTTGCAGTCTTTTTTAGTTTTTTTGCGAATAAAAGTATGCCCTTTTGAAAACAGCAATCTACAATTTTTTAGCAAAAAATTCTGTTGATTTTAGAAAAATAAACAGTTTTTTTTTGCATTCTACTAAATTTGAGGTAAATATACTCTCACAATATTTTTTTCCGTAAAGACTACTGAATATACACATTAAATTAACTGAAAATCAGTTAAAAAGAGGACTACTTACTTCGTTTAAAACAATTGTATTTTTTAGTTTATTTTCAACTGTTGAATATTAATTGACAAATTCCATAAAAACAATAGATTGTTTTCGTATATTTCAATACTCAATATAATATAACAACTTTTTGTTTAAAAAAAAATTTTTTTAACTGAATATTTTAACTATTACGGAAAGTCCGTGTTTTTGTTTATTTTTTTTTTTTTTGTTGAATAACAGACAGAACGTTAAAAAATATATATTTCTTTGGTAATTTAACTGTATATTCCATTGAAACAACTTTACCGATTAAATTTTTAAATAACTATTGATTTTGTATGAAAAAGTTCTTGTGAGTGTAGCAAAAATTTTGTTAATATTACAGTTTTTGTTTGCTATTTTGAGTCTACATATATTTTGTAAAAGTTTTTGCTTATTTTACAGAGTAAAGTGCTATTTTCAGTTAAATAAAATTCACATCGAATATAACTAAAGTTTTTTAAATTTAACAGATTTATTTTTGCTGTTCTTATTTTATTAATATTTAACAAAAAAAAATCTGTTAAATTTAGCTGTTTTTTTTGCAAAGTCATTTTCAACAAAGTTTTAGTAGCCTTTTATGCTATTTATACAGGTTTATTCTTATTTCGTCTGTCACAACCGAATTCAGTTGTTACAAACGATTTTGGTTGTCACAACCTTCATTTTGGTTACAAGAACCGCATTCAGTTGCCACAACCAAATTTACTAGGTTGCAGCAACCGAATCAATTCGGTTGGATGAAATTCTGTTGAGCCAACCGAATTTGTTGATCCAACCGAATTTGTTAAGTGACTCTAAAATATTCCAAAATTTATTCCGTTTTCACTAAGAACATAAATAATGGATATTTTTTATAAAAATAAAATCTTATAAAAATTATATCATCATCATGGCAACCACATGACAATTTAAAGAAAAGATCAAAAACTACCTTTTATGTATTTTTTGAGAAAACATTTGTTTACAAAATTGTACAAAATTTAAATCTTTAAAATAACTTCAACCGTCGAGGATTTATATGTTGTCAAAGTTTAAAATTGTTAAAATTTTGGGAAGGAAAATAAATGAAATTTGGTTTGTGGGAAAATCAGAAACAGTTCGTTTTAACCGATGCATCGCGATGGTTGGTCTTGAGCGAGTTCGTTACCAAAACGTCAGGCATCTTAAACGAGTTTTACTGTAAAAAGGGAACTGGAAAACGCAGTATGGCCTTTAGTAAATTCTGAAAAATTAATATATGATGAATACCTACATTTTGCCAAATTATTGAGATAAAATACTACCCAATGCCTTTGAAAAGGAGTCTTTTATAAAAACAGAAAAAAACGACTGTGTTTAAGACTCAAAATTTTGAGAAGTTAACTTCATGTTTGATCTCTCACTTGTATTAAGTGCAACTGAAAACGCAAGATGACTCGTCAAATGTCATATTGACTGTATGTTAAAAATGTATCTTTCCAATAACTGCACCAAATTGAGAAAAACATATTTTTTTGATTTTAATGAGATGTGAAAACATATGCTTACTTTTCGTCATCCTCATCATCATATTGGGTTAATAGAGCATATTAAAAAATATATATTTATGACATTATAACGAAAAAACATAAAAGAAAAATAATTTGTAAAAAAAAAACACGAAAAATAATATTTCAATGAAATGTGACGATATGAAAATATTTAAATTATTAAATTATGTACACAGAGATAATTTGCGTGGACGATTTTTAATGAAATTTTTCAATAAACTAATGAAGTTTTCTTCACAAAGTAAAAATGAAAAACTTCTTATGAAAAAGCTTTATAATTTTTATGAAACTATTTTTAATGAAACTTTTTCATTAGGCGTATGCAATTTTTAATAAATAAAATTAAATTTTTAACAAATAAAATTAAATTTTAAATAAAATTAAATTTTAAATAAAATTGCATGAAGTATTGGATTAATTTAATGAAAAGTTTCAATGGGCATATTCCAGTAACACTTCATAGATCTAATGCAAAAATTTGTTAATATCATGCAGATATTACTCTCAGTGTAGCAGAAATAATTTATAGTACATATTTGTATAAGGAAAAACGTGTTAACAAATCCAGCTACTGTGTCTACCTACAATCTCGCCTATTTAATTTCATCTTCATTAGTATTAGAAATTATGTCAACAATTTTTCTTTAGAATATATAAATATAATAGAAACATTTATTATAAGTGTCATCTACTATATTATATTTAGTCTACTAGCAAAAAAATTACTCACCATTATTTAGCTGTTAATTTTAATGTTGCCACGAGCCTGTAAATAAATAAAAAAACGTATTTTTTGTTAATACTAAAACATTAGTTTTTCTTGTTAGTATGAGTCCTAAGAAAACTGACATGTAATTAGGAGGTATTAAAAAAGAAAAAGAAAATGTTTTAAAAATTATGTTAACATTAATATAAAGTGTCATTGCCTTTTGACTACAACAAAAAGAACAAAAAAAAACACGTTTTAATAATTAATGATAAATTATATACACAGAGAGAATTATCTTCACTTCAGTAAAGAATTTCATCATAGCTTTAATGAAAATTGTTACTGGAACTCGTCCATTGAAACTATGAAACAGGTTTTAATATTCAATATTTGCAGCAGAATTAATGAAAGTTTTCATAAAACTAATGAATCATTCCGACAATGAAGCGTTTATAGAATTTATGAAACAGTTTCATTAAAAATTTTAATATTTTTATTTTTATTTTATTAATTAATAATCATATAATTACAAATTATATACTATTTCTCTAACCGAGCACTAGCTGCTATGGCTTTCGGCGCGTTGTAGCGAAAACAGACCAGTGCCTCTGGTGGGAATCGAACCCACGACCCCTGCACTGATAAGCCAACACGCTAACCACAAAAAAAAATAATAATATTTAGGAGTTCAGCAATTAATAAAACTATTCATGAATGTTTCGAAAAATCCATTAGAACTAAGCCAATGTACCAGTTCATTTAATTTTTTAAACTATTTATAGAAGTTTAAATTTAATAAAAGACTACATTGAAATAATAAAGCACTTTTTAAAATATGCTGAACACTTGAGAATTAAATCTTAAATGAAAATTAATGAAATTAAGAAATTTCATGAAAAAATAACAAATTAGTCTTTGAAATAATTTCTTAGCACTAAAGAAAGTGTTCATTAAAATTATGAAGAGATAATTTATGAAATGGAATGAATTATTTCTATGAAACTATGAAAATGTTATGAAAAAAAGTTTATGTAAAATTTCTTTAAATTAATAAAATTTCTTGGATGTAATGAAATTGTACATTGCATCTACGAAAAAAATTCTATCTAATTTTTTCATTAATATCATGAAGGATAATTCTTTCAGTGTACGCAATACTTAAAGTAGGCAATGTTATTTTGTATAAAAGAGAACCTTAAAAGTAGGCAATACTTAATTAATATTAAAACGAATTTAGCTATAGCACTATAACACTGGGAAGATAGTTTTAATGTAATTAAAGAAGGGAAAGTTTATCCCATGAATTAAATTTTAACAGTTAAATTTTTTTAAAAACACTATTCTTTAAGTCGCAAAATTTCTTAAAAGCTTTGTGAAAAATTCTTTTACTAGTAATTAAATTTATACCACGTGTTGGGCACGAAAAATTAGCAATATGTTCTGGTACCAAATTTTTTTTTTGTCGTTGTCCAAAATAATTTTTAGAGTTAATGTCAAAAACTTATCCATAAAGTTGAATTCATACATACATATATATACATGCATGTAGTGCAATTGGGAATTACTATGTTTTGTTATTATTAATATATTTTGTTTATTTTCAGATTTTTTATTTAATTCCATTTTGTTAACGATGTGGAAGTGTTGACATTTGGGTTTAAGAAAGCTGTCTGCAAGATGGGCCCTCAATTAACCATAAACGTAATCGTGGCCAATAAGGTGATGGCAACAGTTTTTTGGAATGTACGCCGGACAATCCACATCGATTACCTTCAAAAGGGAAAAAACAATAAATGGCGAATATTATGCCAACTTATTGGACCGATTTAACGAGGATTAAAAAAAAAACGGCCCATATGGCCAATAAATGCCTATTTTATGGACCTCGAAAAATCCTATTTTTTGGAAGGGATACAAAAATTGGAGAAACGTTAGACTAAGTGTATTTAGCTACAAGGAGATTATATTGAATAATAATTTTTTTTTTGCAAAAAAAACTGTGTTTCATTCAAAAAGTCACGGACTTATTGATATGCCCTCGTATAATCACATTTATATATATAAACAAAAAAACATTTTTATACTAACATTTTTATACTAAGTTTTTTAGTTTTTTACAATCTACTGAGCTCCAGCAAAATAATGTTGTTGATTTCAACTAGCCGATTTTCATTTGCATTGAAGTGCCAGCAAAACATTTGCTGAATTTAAAAATGTTTTCCTAAAAATAAGCTCACACTATTGCAGATATTAGCAATTTTTCTACAAGGATCCTCCCAGCAAAAATTTTTCTGACTCAGCTAACTTTTGTGCTAACTTTACGAACTTTTTCTTTAGTGTAGGATTACTACTTATTGCTTAACCAAAAGTTTCGGCACTACGATAAAAGGTTGTAGAATGGCCATTATTTTATCAATTTATGAATTTGCTTGATAGCAGGGATCTTTTTCTATAAAAGGTTTTTTAATTTCATCTATAACAAAGAAAATTTATAAAGATTTATAATATTATATAACAATATTATTATATTATTAAAACATACATTGAGAGTTTATAATTGAAATATCAAAAAGTTATTTATTATGCATATCCAAAATGTTTATATTAAATCCAAGGTTTATTTAACAAATTTCGATGAACTTGTAAACATAAAGCCATTTACCCTAAAAACAAAAACTTTGCACAAATTTCTGCGAGAAAATTATCATGTCAAATCATCACATGTCAAAAACAATTTCAGAACATGTCAAAAATTTAAAAGTATGTCATTGTCAACCAACAAAAATTTAACAGAAATATACGATTGTTTAATTTTAAATATCACAATTTTTGAAATCAATATTTTTTAAAGAAAAATACAACAAATTTACTATAAATTTTTTTCTTTTTTTTTAACTTTTTAAATGGGTATACAAATATAGTGCTGTTAGTGGTATTAGAATATTTTGGCTATGGGCCAGGTGACATATAGACTCACAAACAAGAAAAAAAAATACCAGAAGTAAGTGAACATTAAAATTATGTACATAAATCAATATTATTTCTTTCTCTACCACCGTGTTGGTATTTTGTTTCGGAATATGAATATAATTCATTTTAAATTAGAAATAAACAAAAAAATTTATCGGCCATTCCACGCTAAATCGGTCAAAATCTTACCTTGGGTTTTCAGATTTCAATTAAATTTTGCATTCAGAAACTTTATGAACACACTTAAAGATTGGCGTTTTTAGTGTTTAAAATTTCGAAAAATTAACGGTGTTATAAGATTTAGTTTTTTTTTTTTTTTTTAAAAAACGAGAAATATACAAAAAGTGTGTAAGTCTGTGTATTCGTATTTGCTTTAATATTGATCGAATCTTCACCATTTAAATTCCATTGGAATGGCACGGTACTCTACTTTTATGCTGAGAATTAGAATTTTTTCCAACGTAGAAAAGAATTGCATTTTTAATGCAATTTATTTTTAAAATGCATTTTTCTAACGTTTGGTGGCCACTTTTAAAAATAATGCATATTTTTGCAAAATATGAAATTTTCACCAAATAGTTGCACATTTACTTTTTTGGGTCCCGGGTCTTAACCATTTTTAATGATGAAAATTTAAATCATTTTTAATGATTTTTGCAGAAATAAAGCTTATAGCACTTTTACATAGAAAAAACAGCAATATGTTATCCTTTTTTTATTTTTTAGATTTATTAAGATTAAATTTAAAAATGTTATGGAGCCCTTTAAATGTCTCTGTTTTAAAAACTATATATTTAATTTTGTTGATTTTTCTGTAGGTGAAATATTCTGTTTTAAAATTTTTTATTTTTATCAGTTTTCGTCACACGTTTGCCATCGAATATAAGATTTTTATAGAAGGAAACATGATGTTGAAAGGTTTAAAAATTAAATTTTAAAAACTTAATATTTAAGTAGATTCGTTTATCTTTCATGAAGAAGTCTTAAAAATTCTTCATGAAAGAAGAATTTTTAAGACAACCATTTTTTAACTTAATCTTTTTAATTTTGAAAAATGAAAAATAAAAAATTTTTGTTTTTCCTATGGAAACATGATGCAAGCTTTTTTTCAATAAATCGTTAATAGATAAGCCCTGGGACCAAAAAAAAAAAAACGAAATTTAAATTTACAAATATGCATCCTTTTTCCAATTGAAAGTATCCAAGTTTGAAAAATGCAGTTAGTAAAAAAAATAGAATAAAAATGCATTTAAAAATATTTTAACGCTGAAAAAAACACTTCATTCTGCAGTAATAAAGTAGGGGACTTAAATATTAAATAAAATAAGAATATTTAAATTTACACACTTTATGCATTTTACTCATCTTTCAAAAAAACAAAAAAAAAAACTAAATCGCGCAGAAAACCGTGGATTTTTCGAAAATTGAAAAACTAAAAACGCTAATCTTTAAGTGGCTTCATAGATTTTCTAAATGCAAAATTTAATTGAAATCGGAAGACTGAAGGTAAAAAAAATTTTCTTTTTTGGCCGGTCTTCGGTGGAACGCCCGATATATAATTTAAACAAACATAAATATCTATGACGTTAACAGAAAAGAATACGAAACAAATAATTTTATTTTTCAATTTCTAAACTCTTCCACCACTAAATCACGTCATCCTCTTCATCATCATTTATTGTTAAACGTCATTATCGTCGAATTGAACGAATCTTGTTTGCCAATAATTTAAAACGAATAAAGATGATAGCAATCTCTCACACAGTAAGGTGGTGGTTAGTTGGTTGATTGGTTAAAAAAAGCACTTACAAATAAAAATAGAATTTTAATTATTATTGTGTTGAAATGATTAAATGATAAACACTGGGTAACTGCTTAATATTTTATAGTATTCTTCTAGATTCTTCCCGAAAAAACATTTTAGAATCTGAACGAATGTTGTCAGAAAAGTTGTCAACTAAAAGTTGTTGACCAATAAAGTAGTCAACGGGGTAATTCGAGCCGAGTGAATCAAAACCCAGACCAAACTACAAACCAATCTAAAAGCCAGAATGTTTTTTGATTTGCTTGGTGGCTTGGTTTGTAGTTTTCACTCACTCCGCTAGAATTACCCAGTAAACCTCTTTATTGGTTTGGTTGTTGGTTGGTTTTTTAAGTTTGGATACTCTTCAAAAAATATACCCTTCTTTTCGTAGGTGTTTAAAGTAAAGTATATGATTTGAGGTCTTTTTGTTGATCTTTTAGTAATTTGAGCTGATGCCTAATATTAGAAAATTTCTAAAAGTTTTCTGGATTAAATTGAAATCCTGTGTGAATTATGTTTTTCATAATGTCAAACAATTTGTCATTTTATTTCTTCATGTTTTTATGACAAACAATCTTTGTTTTATATATATTTTTAAAGCTTTTAACAACAATATAAAATTAAATTAAACTTCGTCATTCTATTCTGTTTTATTATTTCAATCTTACATGATGATTTAGTACTTTTTTTTAAATAAGTTTATTTATTTTCCTGTCTTATCATCATCCGTTTCATTTTAATACTGAAAAAAAATAGAATTTTATAATGATATAAATTTGACATTTTTGTATATAAAAATTGGAATAAAAAAAGCACACATTAGGAAAACGCCTCTTGATGCTGAATTTTTTTGTTATTGTTGTTAAACTGTCATTTCAAATGTCTGCCTGACAGTCTCCGGGCATGTTTAGTGTGTGTACTATACGTCATGTGATAACCCGATGGAAAAAGTTCCGATATAGGTATATATAATCATATATATATATATAATTACATATCACATCATATCTCAGCTGACCCGAAAAATGGCATACATAACCTTATCTCATAAGATCCCATGGGATCTCATTTGATATAATTTGATCCGAAAAATGGGCATATCTAATTTGAACAAGTTTTATATAATTTTATACAATTTGATTTAACTTCATAACATGTTTTGGAAATCCGAACTACTATATTGTTTCACATTCCAAATAATAATGCAAGTTTAAATGTAAATCAACTGCTCTCAATTTGACTTATACACTGTGTTTTATAGCTATAATGTCATTTAGTTGTCCAATTATTTCTTAAACATCTGAACCGATCGCTTCGGAAGATTAATCATATCTGTAGTAGCTTTCGATTGATGCAACAAAGAAAGTAGTTGTTATAGGGCTTCATAATTATTACGTAATTTTAAGAAAATTTTAAAAATTGGCGGTTAATGATAAACTCTTTTGGTTAAAATAAATCTGTATTAAAGGACATTTTTGTTTCATTCATTTGAAGATAAAATTTCCCCACACTCAAACATATAAATTTGCATATTAAAATAACTTGCACTAAACCAACAGCATACCTTGGTATAATAAAATTTATGAAAACCATTGCATGTTTTTAGGCGAAAAAACATTCAATTCATACTTATTCTGTGAACCTATAAGTTTATGTAATATTGACAACAATTTGGTGTATTAAAAGCCGTAAATTATGTTTGCCTTTTCTTTTCTTAAAATTTATTACATACTTCTAAGAAGAACAAATATTTTCCAAAAACATTATATTCTTATAATATAACCCTGTGTTTTACTTTTTATTTACAGATGCACCACCTACATTTTGGAAAAACAATTGTGAAATTTAGTGGAACCACTAAATGTAATAAAATATGAGGAAAAGTGTGGGTGGTCAATATAAGAAACGATAAAATGAGTCACTAGGGAGGTTTAATATCTACCACTATTTTATCAATAACAGCTGAGCAACGCACTGTGGGCTAATTTTATTTTTGGAATACAGAAATGTAAAATATTATATAAACGCAATATTTAATCATTTAATCGAAGTAATACTTTCACATCTTTGTAATATTTTTGACATAAAAGAAAATACTATTTAAACATTAAAAATTTAAAGAACTTTTTTTTAGATTATCACCAGAGGAGACAAAAAATGACAAAATCCATTGTGTTTGTGACAAAAATTTTTGGAAAAAAGCCCAAAATAGCAAAACTACAAAAAAGGAAACAAATTACACATTTTAAAAGAAAAAGTAAAAAATGTTGAGGAAAAAAGCATTTAAAGCAAAGAATATCTAAAAAAGCCAATTTTAGCTCATTAATGCCAAAGATCCGCTTAACATTTTTATGGCAACCAAAGTTAAAACTTTGACAGCCTATTAATCCTAGACGGTTAAAGATATTTTAAAGATTTTAATTGTGAACAAAAATTTATCTTTATCAAATCTTTATTTAAATGTGAACAAATCTTTATTCAAAAATGTATGAACAATTATTTTTTTAAGTTAAACAATTTTTTTAATTTTTTGGAAAAAGATTGGGGTTTTTTGCATTCGCCATATTGAATCCGTTATTTTGAATTTAAATTTTTTGGTTTCAGAATCGAAATAATCTACTCCAAATCCTTAAAAAGAAACAAAAAAAAAGGAATTTAACATATTCATATTGTAAAATTTTTGTCCACCATATTGAATTTTTAAAATTTGATTTCAGATCCGTTTTCTAATAACCCCTGATGAGTGTTTAAAGTAAGTTTATTAAAAAAAATAGTTTTTCGCCATATTGGCTCCTTTTGAATTTGAAATTTTTGATTTCAGATTCGGAATAATACATCCGAAATACTTCAAAAGCAATTGATTAAAATTCAACATATTCAAATTTTAAAATTTAAATCCGTCATATTGGTTCCGCCATTTTAAATTCTTAAACTTTGGTTTCAGATTCGCAATCAGCTACATCAAACCCCTTTCTAATGAGCACTTAAAGCAAATCAGACAATAGGAATTTTGTGTCAAAAAATTGGTTGTCGCAATATTGGATCGGCCATTTTGATTTTTAAAGAGAAAGTCCGTCACGCCAAATACTTTAAAAGCAATTGATTAAAATTCTACATATTAAAATTTTTAAATTTGAGTTCTCCATATTGGTTTAGATATTTTGAATTTTAAAAATTTGGCTTCACATTCGTAGCCAGCTACCTCTGAACCTCAACTAATGAGAATTTAAGGCAAATCAGACAACATTATAAAATGTTATCTGAGAAACTATTTGACGCCATAATGTATTAGACATTTAGAGTTTTAATTTTTTTCATTCCATATTTAATACCAGCAACTGCCTAATGGTACTTTATAGACATTGATCTCCTTTATTCTAGGTTTGACCAAAATTCAGGCATGTTGGCCCACAGTGCAATGTTGCCAGATTTTCTTAAATAGTATTTTATGTTAAAGTTTAGAAACATGAAAAATGTTTCCTAAGTTTTTTTAAAAATCTAGTTACTAAGCTTATATTTGTGGAAAATTTAGAGATTTTACACATAATTTTTAACAGAATTTAGACTTTAAGTACATTTTTCTGCATTATCTTGTCTACAGCCTTAGTCACGGAAAAATTAAAATTTGGGCGATGTTCCAGACGATGATTAATCGGTCGAGTATAAGTAGAAATCCCAAAATATTACGCTCTTGCTTATCTTCAAAAAAACTTTATCTATTTTCGCCAATATTTACTTATACTTTAATATTTACTAAACAAAAAGTACCCATCCATCCATCCACCTTTCTAAAAATCACTCCATCATGAAAAACGCTAACTAGATACCACTTTTAACACTTAATCACCTTCAAATTTAACTTTTTACGTACTTTTCAACCCTTTTTTTAGTTTGATACCATAACATTAGTTTATAAATACACTGAACTTTACCTTATCAGTGAAATAAAAAAAAAAAAAAATGAAATTAAATATTATTACACCTAAACGAAATAAAAAAAAAAAACTTTTATATATAATTGATGTTAATAAACTTGAACTTAACTATTAAATATTTTATTTACGACAGCGAAATACAAAATAAACCACATGCGATAATTTTATGAAACTTGTAACATATAAAAGATTAGAATCATGGATGGTAACCGATTCGATGCGAGTATCGGTAAGGGTATTTCGGAAACGGTTTCTTAGCGGTAACGATATTTTACTTATTTGGGTATTTAAGCGGTAACAATATTTTGATTTATTTCGGCAACGTTATTTTAGGGATAAAGGTTTTTAGTTATTTCGGTTATGTCAATGAACGTCGATAAGTTTAGCCCCATTATGTCCGAATTCAAATGACTAGCTAGTTTATGAGCAAGCTTTTGAGAAAAAGATATCTCTTTACAACGATTATTTTTTTTTTGTTTTTTTTAGATTATTGCGGTAGCGGTATTTTAAGGATTACGCTATTTCATTTATTTCGATAACGGTATTTTAGCGATAACGGTATTTTAGTTATTTCGGTAGAAGTATTTTAAGGATATTTGTATTTTAGTTCTATCGGTAACTGTTATTTAGTTATATTGGTAACTGTATTTCACGGATAACGGTATTTCAATTATGTCGGTAACGGTATTTTAGAGATAACGATAGTCAGGTGAAAGGGTTTTGAATCGATAACGGTATTGCCCGCCATCACTGATTAAAATATATAATATTTTTGTTAACATTTCTGGAAATCATAAAAAAAAAATCTAGGTGATAAAACACTAGACATTATTGTTATAGTATTTTTTATTTTCTTATCAGTATTGGATTTTTACAAAAATTCACTATCACAATTTGTTTATACTCGTATGTATAGCGGAAAAAAAGTTCAATAAATTCTATTAAATATTTGCAAAGAATAAATACATTTTAAATTAACAAAAAAAAAAAAAAAATCATTATCAATATTATTAGTTATTGGTTAAATAAGAAATCGACAACAAAGAGTTATAACATATTGTTTTTCTTATCATTTAATGTTTTAAAATAAAATTCATTGGAATATCTTACCATAAAATTGATAATAACGTTTGCGGAATGAAATTGCAACAAAACGGAAAACGCTGTAGTTTTTTCTAACAGGCAATTTTACTTTTTTAAAAAACAAATTCACTATAATAATCTAATGTAAAAAAATTGGCCCAATTCATCCAATTTTGATGCAGTTTGGAGAAATTTTCAATAGCTTTGTCCATAGCCTATTGAAAATCTCGATGTCCATAGCTATTGACTATCTTTTCAAAATTGTTGATTGGATTTTTGGATATTTGAATACTAGTTTGGTCCAAATATTTAATTTTATCATTAGTAAGGTTATCTCCCTCGAAAAAGTGCTTTTCCTGCCATTTATTGGCATCTAAGAATAAATATTACTAATCATCCATGTTGTTAGTTTTGGCCAAATTTGTAAATTGAAGGTTACTTATTACATTTTAGAAACAGCTCGAATATTCTTTCATCTTTTTTGTGTTCGCGTATAATTAAGGAACATTTTAAATGTTTTTCCATCGAATTAAACCGCTTTTCAAGCTACCTACACGATTTAGTGATTTATCCAGCAACTACTTTTTTTAAGCTAGGATCTCATGGATAAGTCAGTCAAATTGCACTTTTTACCGGATCAAGGAATGGGATTTGGGCTTTTTCTTGTTACTTATTTTAGATAGCCACAATTCAATATACTACATATTGACTTTCTAGCTGTTCAACAAACCGAGAAACTGTTTTCGATTTCTTCAAATAAGATTTATTATCCATAAAATTTTTTTTATGTTATTTTTCTGTTTTTGGCATTTAAAATAAAGTATATGCCTGATTTTCATAAAATTGATGCAGTAACATGAGTAAACATGTGGTTATCCTAAAATCAAAATTTTGATAGCATAATTACAAAATTTATTGCAATTTCATTCCGCATACGTTATAACCAGGGACAGGAGCTTCATGCACTAAAAAAGTGTGCCTATAATATGCACTAAAATTAAATTTGTAATTTATTAAAACCAAAAACATAATATGAAACATAATAAAGAAATAAAGTTTTTATTTAGTCTCATTGTTTTCTTAAAATACAAAGTATAATGAGATTTTAATTTAATAATTCTCAAAAAGTTTTTGAACATAGAAAATGACCGCTCAAAGTCGACGGTTGTGTTTAAACGTGGTAACTCAATTGTTGTGTATTGATTTTACAAAAAATTAAACTTAAAAAATATTTTTCTATAGTATTGGCATCATAATTTTGTGAATAACAGTATCGATTAAACGAATTAATTGTATTAATGAGAAATGCATAATTTGAAAAAATATACAAATCGTTTTTAATGTAACGTGAATTTAAATTGAAAATTAGTTTTTTTACAAAAAACTAAGAAAAATGCAATAACAATATGTATTTAAAGCAAAATAAGTAAAAAATGCAATAAAAATATGCAATTAAAGCAAAATATGCACAAACAAATCGGTGCCATTTTAAAGCAAGTTCTTTGATTCGCAAAGATATTTTGTTTACCCTTTTCTCAGACCTAAGGAAAAAAACATGCATAAACATTTGCATGAACTTCCGAGAACTGGTTATAACAATTTAATACTTAATTTTATAAAATAATAATTAAAATGTGTTAAAAACCCAAATTTATTAAACATTATTAATACAGTCCGCGAAAAACCAAAGCACACAAACTAAAAATCCATTCTTTTCCTTGATCAAAACATCATTTGCCTAGTTCTTCCATAACGTGGAGGTGCATAGATCTCCATCATGGAAAAATTCGGGTTTATTGCTTTTTTCTTCCCAATCCAATATATACATACTTCTTGAGAATTCCGCGTGGTCCAATTGAATATGACTTTCATAAAGCTTTTAAAAAATTTTCAATTCATCCAAATCCATCGTCCTTTCTATATCCTTAAGGATTTTTTGTGCACAAATGAGTTATTTTGTTTTCCTTGTACATTTCTTTTAATTACATACTGCATTCACTGCATGCCAAAATATTTATTTTATCCTTGTGACTCAAAAAGAACGAAGAATGTATTTTTGCATTTATGTACAAATTGTACTAACAAGTTTAAAAAAAATTTCAACCCAGTTTATATTAAAGAGTTTGATTTCAACAGGCTCTATTTTAGTTCTTATTTTGTTTGTTTGAAACATAAATCAACGTTCTGTATGTATGCTTTGATTTTTTCGTTCTATATTTTAAAAAATCCACGGATAACAATTTTACCATTTTTCATATAAAACTTATTTATGTTTTCACTGATTCTAATATCATTAATGTCTAGTTATAAAACATTATCAAATTTCTAATAATAACGAGAAAAATAATTTTATTTTGAGTGCTTTGGTTCTTGCGTTGACTTTATAAGTTTTGCAGATAAAAAGTTCTTGCTGGCTTTATTTTTTAGCTGAAAATTAAACTTTAAAAGCCAAAACATGTTTTTTTGTTATTATAAAAATAATTTTTACAAATTTAAGTTACAAATAATTACAAAAAGTTTTTAATAAAGAATTTTTACAAATAATTTTGTTGAGAAACGGTCAGCTGATTTATGACCTGTCCTTAATGATATTTGATAGATTTTCGTTAAAAATAACTTTTCAGAATATGCATAATTAAGAAACACGTAAATTATTTTAATTGTTAGCTTGTAAAGCCTACAGTTTTTACATACTTGGGAGTTTTTCATTGGCATTGAAATTTAATTGACATTACTTGTGGTCAATGCCAAAAAAGTGCATTACAATTCTAATATCAATGGAATTTGTTTTAATTGGCATTGATTCTACCAATGGTAATGAAATGGCTCCAATGCCTAAAACAACCAAATGTAAATGACGAAAAAATAATTGTTTTTAAAAAATGTTTTGTTTTGGAAAAAACGATACAAATTATTAAAAGTATTAGCGATTTTATACATATTGTATTACGTCTACACTATTTATTCTTGTTTGGTAACGGATCAGTCATAATAGATCGTTCTGCTTTTAATAATATATACTTGATTAAATACCGAATATTTATAAAATTAGTACTCAAATAAAGGATTTTTTTTTTTCAATTTGGAAATAAATTTTTTTGTAGACAATTGCAACAAGCAATTATAATAATAAATTAAAGGCATTGGCATTGATCAATATCAATTAAAACTAAATTTAATTTTGATTGTTTTAATCAATTGTAATGCCAAAAAAAAATTTTTTACCATTGACATCAGCAATGCCAATTAAATCGTCAATTAATTGGTCCATTCAATGGACTAGTCCCAAATATTAGTTTTTTTTTATTTTGTGAACACATTTTATATGCTAAAGAAAAAGTCCTTCAAATCCTCTTTCTAAATAAGCTCCTAAAAGTATGCCATTAAAATATAAAAACAGAAAACAGAAATTTTCCTTATCTTCTTCAAAGTTATAAAGTAATCACTACTTTACAGCAATTCTGAATTTCACAATTTATATTTTATAAAATACCCACATGATAAAAATACGTTTCTGCTCCCACACATTTAATATTCACAAGAATTGCTAGCATATATAACAGGCATAACTACAAAAATCCTTTTTAAAGTTTTTTTTTCCGAAAATTGTATGGGTAAGTATGTGTACAACAAATACACCCACATAAAAATGCATTTAGAAATGAAATATTTTTACAGTTTTTTTTTATTTTTGTATTACCAGTTAACAACAAATAGGAATATCCTAAGGGTGTTATTAAAAAAAAAAAAATAGAAGAAAAAAATGATATGCATGTCTAAACAAGCTTGTTAAACTGACCACAAGGATGTTAAACTTACTTTTCTAGTTGGGTATTTTTTTTATATTTTTCAAAGGAATTTATAAAAAAGAGCCAAAGGAAGGCCAAAACAAACATATTAAATTGTTAAGGAGTTGATTTTTTATAAGGGAGTTTATAGTTTAAATGCCAAAAAGTATGTTAGTATTATAATAGTTTTGGACAAAAAAACAAATATAAAAAAACTGAAAACATTTCGAAAAAATTGGGTTGTTAGATATTGTGTAATATGAAAATGTAAAAAAATGTAAACTACAAATGTAAAAAATATGCTTTACAAAAACTATTGCATATTGTATGGAACTTTGAAGCATATTTTTAGGGTATTTATTTATTTATTATAAACTGAATTTGAAAATTAAATTATTGTATATAAAATAATGACATATATTTTATGGCTGATTAAATTTATAAAATATGGCTTACAGATATGCAAACTAACTTATATTCTGAATGAGTTTATAGAAAATGAATTTATTAACTTTTTCAAATAGTTTTTTGCTATATAAAATATAATGATTACGGACAAATAAAGTTAAATTTTAGTAAAATTAAAAAAAAATATAGCATATTGTAAGAGTTTTGTATAAAAATATATTGCAAAGTGAACAATATAAGTGAATAATAATAATTGAAATAATATATAAATAATATTAGAGGCTTAAGGATTATATGAAGCACGAATAATTAAATTAAAACAAAATCTAACTTATTTTAAAGAATGTGTTGCATACTTTAAGGGGTTTAAAAATGTAGCATATTTAAAGGCAACATCATTACACAAAATTCTATTGTAAAAAAATGTTTTTTTAATTAAATAACACAGGAAAGCAAACTTTTTAATACTGAGAACAGACTATACTTTTCTAAAGGTTTGAGTAACGTTGAATTTGAATCTAACCTGAAATTTCCATAGTTAATAAAAAAAAAGATTTTTCGAAATATTCGGGACATTATAACATCGCGTATTCAGATTTATTTCTAAAACTCGTTATGTCATCTGAAAGTCCTGCATATTGCCTTCCAAATTCAGGTTAAACTTTTCTTATATTTTATTCATTCTTTAACTCATTAATGGCACGTCACAGATCCACAGGACATTTTTTAACCAAACTTCGCAAATATATAAAACTTACATCATTAGGAAATTTTTATAACTTTATAACTTGTTTAACCTTAAAGCACCCTCTAGTGAAAATATTAGCAACCAAAGTTTAAACTGTGACATGGTACAAATCCTAGACCATTGAAGATATTTAAAAAAATTAATTTTGTATAATTCTGTGAAGAAATCTGTATTTAATTGTATTTATCGTGATTTTTTACCATTTTTCTTAAATCGTCATATGACAACAATGTGTCAATCGGTTTATAATTTTAAAATTAGCGTTAATCAATGATAGAAAATATATTTTTTTTTTTATTTTTTATCTTCACACTAAAAAACTGTATCAAAAAAATATTTTTAAACACGAAGAAAAAGATTTGTATGTACTTATTATATTTATGCAATATGCATCAAAAATATGCATTAAAATATATGTTTATAGCAAAATATTCAAAACTATGCATTAACAAATCGATGCCATTTTGTTTCAAATTAGTTAAAAAAAAGTATTACATACTTATTTTAACTGATTAAAATGAAAATTTAAAGCCTATTTTAAGGCTTGTTTTTATAATTTAATTTTTAATTAACCTCAATAACATATCACTACTAGTTAATTATTTAAACCGTCAAAATATATGAAAATTTTCATTAAATTTTCATAGCACATGGTGTTAATAATTCCAATAATAATCCAATTTAAATGCTATAAATGCAACTGCTGTGCGCTTCTCTACTACTACTACTACAGTATTAAATTGGCATTAAATATGTAATGGGTTTCACGTTAAATGTCGACATGCCAATGGCACAAATATGACAACACATATTAAACATTTAGTAAACACTCTCTAAACGGACGTCACAAAACGACCAGTTAAAGGATGTATGATGGTTTAGCTTTAGACATGATAACATATGAATTACATGACAAGTGTTTTTATTTAATAAATATTTAATGAAATTTGGTAAATAAAAATAAACTTTTGCCATAACCTTTAAATGAGGAATAGAACTTAAAATAAGAAGCAATAAATTTCAATTTGAGGATATAGAAATATTGAAAGCAAAAGTAAAAATTTAAATCGCTATAAGGATAAGTTAAATAAACTAAATTCACTCCAATTTAAAAAATAAAAAATACTTAAAAATTTATTGAACATTAACATGGAGCACTGAGGTTTAAGGACTGCCTGTTTAAGAAGCTCGCTCTATCCAGATTTTTTAAAACTTCGAAATTTAAGAAAGTCTTTTTACCGTATTGAAGTACTGGTTAAACCAAGTTCAATGGAGTTTGAATATACAAGATAAAAGGAACTTGGGTTTTGAGGGATTTAATTGAAGGTTCTAAGGTTTTGGCACCGTTTTGTATAAAAAGCCACTAAAAATTCCATAAAAGAATCAATTTTTTCAAAAAAGAAAATATATATACAAATTTTTGAAGAGTCCTAGAAATATTTGCTAGCACAGTAGGACATAAGATGTTTTTTTAATTTAAAATGGTGAATATAATATGGCGGACAATTTTTCCAAAAGTTGTTAAAATCGCTTTAAACATTCGACATATGAATCTGCAAATTGTGTTTTAATTAAACAAACTGTTTATTCAATTAAAAGTTTAATTAAATATGAACCTATTTACTCATTATGGACCTAGTTTTTACCCAAAACTCTTAAAAAAAAATTGTTATAGAAAATTGCCAAATATTTATTTGAAAAAATAAATTTTTTTTCGGAAAATATATTTTTTTTGATAAAAATTAGTTCATCGATTGTAAGTAATTCTTGGAAATCTGACCGATCGGACTATGCGTGTTTCCAATACACAAAGTAAAAAATTTTGTCAAAACTAAATAGGTTTTCCCTCAAAACATTTATAATCTGGGGGTGTCATAGACAAAAATAGTACACAAATTTTAGTTTTCGTATCGATTTTGATGGTTGTTGAAAAACGAGAAAAATCACTTCTAAAAAATTTTAATGTCAGGGTTGCCAACATACAATTTAAATAAATTCAGTTTTACCGAGTAGAAAAAAATAGAAAAGAAAAACATGTATTTATGTAAAAAAAGAAATTGTGAGGTGAAATATCATTATACAAAAATAAAATTGTTGAAACATCTTTAATAATCTACACAAAAAACACTACTCCAAGGCCAAAAAAAAAAAACTGGCTTTGAAATACAATTTTTTATAGACCAATGTACGCTGAGTTCAAATTTGGCAAAAATAAATTAAAAAAGGGTAAGATAGATATCGTGAAAAAACACCAATAAGATTTTACTCAAATAAAAGATAATTTTGGGTAGATTTATATTCTTAAAAAATGGTTCAGAATTTGCAGTCCAATTTCGAAAAATTAAGTAAAATATACGAAAAAATGCAATGAACGATGTAAATATAAAAACCGCGAAGTTTCAAAAAGTGCAAATAGAGGAGAATTCAGCTATTAAAAAATATTTCTTTTAAAGACAAAGTTGAAATTTATTTAGTCTAGTAATCAGTAGTGTCCGACCGAACAGTTCGGCCCAAAAACTATATTTTGTCAGTTTTTTGATATTTAGAGGCAATGATGACAAATTTTGATATTGGAAACATGTTTGTTGAGCCGATTTAATTCAATTTTGTGTATAAAATTTAAGAGAAAAGCCGAAGTTTAGCTATAAAGTTAAAAGTTCGGCCGCTGAACTATTTTCAATTTGGCCGAACTTTCTGAGGCCGAACAGTAAATTCATTGCTTAACTAAAGACTTTTCTTCAAATTTGACACTCAAAATAGCATCAAATCAGCCCAATAAACATTTTTCCATCCGCCAAATTTGTCCATAATGCTTTAAAATACCGAATACAGACCAAATGCATTTTCTGGCCGAACTGTTCGGTCGGACACTAGTAATCAGTGCATACACACAGAAAACAGATTCATTGTGACTACCGAATTTTCCGCCAACCGCATGGTTCGGTTGCAGCCATCGGCAGTCTTGTTTGTGGCAACAGAACTTTGGTTAATACAACAAAATTTCGGTTGGAGCATATAATTTCAATTAACCCACGAAAACATTTGATCCCGATAACCAAATAATTCGGGTGTTACAACCAAATTATTGGGTTGGCAATAAATTCGGTAGTTACAAATAATCTGGTTTCTCTGTGTATAAATACGAACAAAATTGTAAATAACCAAAACTTTCGTAAAATAAACGAAAATTTGTTAATTTTAAGAAAGTTTGTGTTATTTTGACGATAATTTCGTATTTTTATACATTGATTATTATGAGTGTAGGATTCATATTCAAACAAATTTTCAACTTCGGTTGATCTATAGGTACTATATTGCTCTTTAAAGCTAAAAAAATACCAGAAATTTTTTTACGAAATTATAAAAGTTTTTAACAATTGAATTCATTTAGTTTCGATTATTCAAATTATTAAGCTCAACAAAATCATATCCTGCGAGTTGCCTGTCTGTTAAACGTGGCCACCTCGGTAAGAAAATAGACAACAAATTTTGGTTGTCTAAACGAATCTTTAGTGTAGGAAACAAATTTCGCGTTAGGACTGACTTTCGATTTACGATTATATTTTGAAAAACCCAAAATGGCTATTTTAAAGGAATTGGTATAATTATATTAAAAATAATGTTGTTAATATTAATAACAAGCATAAACAAATTATGGTACAAAATTTATGAATATTTTTTTGACATCTTTATGAATATTTTTCATTAGCATCTCCAGCATCCGTTTTGAATGCATTTCAAAGTAGTAACACCAAAAACACAGATAAAATTTACGCATTAAGCATCTTCATTAAGTATTTCATATTTTTTTTTTATTTTTTATGTTCAATATCTTTGTTATATTGTTTACATTTTATCGTTCAAATTGCAGCGTTTTGTTTTTTTTTTTCTTTTGACAAGAATGCGGAAAAATATAAAGTTTTTTCGATTTCGTTTCTAAAGTGATGAATGCTGCTGCCGCAGCCGGTCTGTTGCATTTTTTTTTGCACTTGGTAATGATGGTTTACCTCTGCAACAAACTCTATATTCAGGCCACTATGTTATTTATATAGAATTTTGTATGTACTTCACATATAAGTGCATGCCAATGCCTACCCATGTTTTGGTTTATACGTCGTTTTTCACTTGAAAATTTGAACAATTTGTATTGAGCATTTTTCAGTTTCGTTTCACGTTTTTAAACTTTTTGCTTGTTGCTGCTATTGGTATCAATTAAACGAAAGTAGGCACAATCGTCGATTCGTTTTCTATTAAAAAAGTTCGTGGCGCCAATTAAATTTCGATTATATTTGTTTTATTAGTGGGGGGATATTTTTTCCATATTGATAGTCACAAATTAATAAAAAAAAAAAAAAAATTGGGAGTTAAAGGGTGTTTTTAAAAAGAATAAGAAACAATTTGCTTACAACAGTCAATAAATATTAATTAATATTTATAAAAAAAAAAAATCCCCTACGGACGGCCAAAATGATTGCGGAATAAAATGTGTTTTTTTTTATTGAATACTCGTATTACTTCATAATTCTCATTTAAATTCTACACTGAGAAAAATCAATGAAATTGCACTATAATTCGTGAATTTCTTTCATAAAATTGTAAAAAAAAATATTATACAATAATACCCCGTTTTGCGTCGGTAATAGGAACCGGAGAAATGCAACGCAAACCGAAATACGATTTCAATTACATTTGTACTGATTTTTATTTATTTGGTTCTATTACCCTTTATTTTAGCTTAAAAGACTTATTTTTTGATAAAAACTTTATTGTTGAATAAAAAATATGTTTTTTTAACCCTTTAACCGGCAAGCCCGCCTCTAGGCGGGGTGTTTTAAATTGGCCATAAGTTCGCCAAAAAAGTGTTTTATTATAAAAATGTAAGCTATATCGATAGAGAACGAAGGTATCCACATATTTTGCGAAGTAATGTTTTGTGTACATGTCATGGTTTGGAAGCGAGAAAGCGTTATAGTTAAAATTTTCAGTAATTTCAAAAAATAAATATTTTGAAACAACCACAATTTTGAAAAGCCCTTAAAACACATTTCTGTTAACATGAAACCATCTATATTCCACACAAAGGAAGATTAAAGCTTAAACTTTTGGAAAATACTCTAAGTTTGTTCCAAGGACAGACAGGACTTTAAAAGGATACATATAAAAGACATCATCTTATCTTGAAAACGAGTGGACGGATTTTTATGAAATTTGGCAGAAATATTATATTTGGTAACACTATCAAAGCTTCAAAGTTTCGTCAATATATATTAAAGTTAAGGTTCGTTTTCGCTCGATTTCGCGTTTTTCGAAAAACGAAAATCGCCATATCATTTTATCTAAAAGCTCAAAACGACTAATTTTTGGACTGTTGTTACATCTTTGTAAGAAGAATAATTTATGTCTTAACTTTTTAAACTTTATAGGTTAGTTTTTGAGATAGCCTCTAAACCTATTTTGACCCATATCGCCTAAAATAGGCAACAAAAAAAATTTCGATAAACATAATATTATTTATTTCTCGTGCCGAACAAGTAAAATAAATTTCAGTCCAAAAAAGGTTATGCCGGTTAGAGGGTTAATAAAAAAAAAATGCTTTTGCAATGAAAAATATGACTTTTTTTATTATTTTTGGAAAACAAGTTTTTATTATAATAAAAATTCATTAGAAAAACATAAAATTAAAAAAAATAAAAATTTAAAATAAGTAATTCATCGTATAAAATTATATGTCTCAATCGATGATTTTATTTTCTAATTTGTGTTAAAAAATCGAATTTCGGCAAAAATCTTCATATTAACGACGCAAATCGAAGCATTTGGGACGCAACTTCGAAGCCATGCGCCACGCAAACTGAAACATAAACGACGCAACTTCAAAGTCACAGAAAACATTTTAACGACGCAAACCGGGATAATATCTAATAAAATTTTCATACACTCAATTAAGGGGGGACATGACATTGGCCGTTTTTTAAAATCGACTTTTTATAATTTTGTATTTTAGTAAATATTCTTAAGATTCTAAGAAAAAAAATTTCATGGAAAAATTCCTACTACGGGTTCAAAAGTTACAGCCGGATTAGTGAGAGCGCATTTTTAATTTTCGAGCTACCCAGCCAAACCACACATTACCAAATCATGGGTAAAGTAATGTATCGCCATAGGTCTTCATGCATTACTTTACACGTTACTTTACTGATGAATTTTACAGGCGATGAGCCTCAAAGTAACTCATTACCTTGTAGGGGGTAAAGTAGCTGGTTACTTATATGGAAAAAGTAATGTGTCTATAAATAGATTTTCATAAAAAAATGCATAAACATTTTTTTTACAGATATTTTTTTTAATTAAATAAATAACTTTTTTTTAAAATAAATAACTTGGGCATGCTGGGATTTGAACCTGGGGTCTCTGGTATTTAACAATTAGTTAGCCGAGAACTCTACCAACTGAGCTATCGATACATACAATATTTTATTGCTTAACATGTAGATGAGTTGTTGTGCGTCGTGTTTTCGTTCGTGATATCAAAAATATACACCTTACCATTATGCTTAAAAAAATCACAAAGTAATGTGTCTATAAATAGATTTCCAAAATATATATTAATAATTACTTTACGTTTATAATTCATGCATTATGTAATTGATGACCGGTAAGTCATTATTTTATGTTTTGAAGTAATGTAAAATGTAATGAGGTCTCATTACAAGGTAATCCATGAGTGTTCAATTATCGGTAACTTATTACTTCTTGTTGGAAAATAATGATACAGGTAAGGAGTACACATTATAAGGTAATGCATTACTTTATCGCACCCATTACCAAAGTTTTGCTGGGTACCTACGTACGGCAGCTGGTATATACTTGTTTTACTTTCTACCTGACTTTTGGTGGTTGTTATTTCGTACCTACTTGAAGGGTGGGTTTTTTTGTGTTTTTGAATTTCTTGAAAAAAATGCATCTTTATACCTCATATAGTGGAATTTTTATTTTATATGCTCAGTTATTTGGCATCTTTTGCAGCGTGAAGTCGTGGTTTTTTTGTGAAAAATATTGAAAAAATGAAAAATGAAGCGTCGTTCTTTAGATCGAAAAGGCAAAAGAGGTTTTTTACACAAAATCATTACACCAAGAAACCCTATTTCAACAGAAGGAATGGAATCTGAGGTGGAGTTCACTAGTACATCTGCTAAGAAACTTCATGGAGCATCAGTGGATGTTGTTTTTTCTTTGTTCACAAACTTTGAGCGCGTTTATCTCGAAACCATGTTTTTCGTACTGGTTGCGGCTAGTGGGTTCATTTTTGACGAAATTTTTTTTTTGTATTTTTTTTAAACTTGATTCGCTATCGTAGATATTCGCTTTTTTTGTTTTTAAATTTTTTATGAATTTTTAAAGTCAATTTTTTTTTTTTTGAAAAACACACTTAAATTTGGAACATCACCAAAAATTGAAAAAATTTTAAAAAAAGCTCGTGTCATACGATAACCAATTTTGTTAAGATTTAAAAAAGTCATTTTTTTCAGATCGGACAATTTTTGCGACTCCCAGCGGCTCAACCACGAGGCCCCGTTTTTTCTCTGCCGCCAGTTTGGAGCTCTATAAAACCATGTTGGAGTGAAAAATATATTTTTTTGAATTGTAATTTGTTCAATTCTCTACAATAATAAAAAAAAATTTTGGAAAAATGTTTGTTTTTGACTGAGTTATGAATTTTAAAAAAAGGTCTGTTTTCTCTGCCGCGAATGTAAGAAGTTTTGTAAAAAAACATAAAAAAAATCATTTATTTTGTGAAGAAAAGTTTCATTGATTTACAAAAAAAAATTACATTATTTTTCGTCCCACAAAATTCTCTCTGTGTATTAAACGCTTAACTTAATAGTTTCATACAATTTCTATACAAAAAAAAAAAACTAAAAATCCTTTTGTGTTTATTGTTTTAAACCGCTCAAATTTCGTTATTCGTAAAATAAGTAAAGGAAATTTAAATTCTATCCACTACTTATGTTAATTATTTCAGATACCTTTATTTTTAACTGAAATGTTTAAAATTCGACTTTTATTTGTACACCAAAAGAATTTCATTCAATAAAAAATTATGAAACTTATGAAACTTTCCTTTACAAGCTGAACTGAAAATTGTTTAAATTAAATGTAAAGCTATATAATTTTCATGATAATCGAACTTCTTAATTGTATGTATGACGGAAAAGTTTTAATGGCGTTTTTTTTAATACTAAAATTGTGTAAACAAATTTGAGGTAAATTTTTTGTGGGAAGTTTTTTTGTGTGTACATTAGGGTGATAACATTTTTTTCTGCAAAATGTTTACCTACAACCCGCCTGTTAAATACTATGTGCCGAACAAATACCATTTTTCTCCGATCATTTTGAAACAATAATGATTATGTGAATTCTAATGCCCATATCTCGAAACAACGCTGAAATCTTGTTTATAAAAATCCGCGAAAACCGTCAAATAGAATTACTTTAAAATTTTAACGGGATTTTAATTTTTAGTTAAAATAAATAGAAACAATTGTGTCGAACTTTAAAAAGGTTTATGGGGGAACTTTTTTTAAAACAGCAAAAAAGTAATATTATGTTCGTTTATATTTGTTTATGGAATAGGTACGATATTTGCAAAAAAAAAAACACATCCAAAGTTATAACCCATACATTTTTTCTTAATAATAATATAAACAGAAAATTAGAAAACTTCACATGTATTTGCACGCTGAGCTGTTTTGCAAAGCAAATTATTTAATCATTATGAAAATGTTCTAAGAAAAAAAAAAATATTTATGTTTTCGTAGTAAAATATTTATAATAAAAAAATCATACACGGGACTAATGGAATGATGAATAAACTTTATGGTTTGTTTTTTAGTATTTTGTAAAGTCTTAAATGGAACAGCTTTAAATGGAACAGCTCACAATCAAACAACGAGCTTTATTTCGAAAATCGACGTTCCAATGCAATTTTGCAAACTTTTAAACAAACAAGGGCCTAAGAACCTTCCTGGTCCCGGAAGACAGTGTACCGTACATACTGATAAAATTAATGAACATTTTCGGGCGATATCTTCGGCGAACGCATTATTTATTTTTTTGTTAATAAAAGCAAAACTCAGAAAATGCTTCCTATTTATTAACGGGTTGCTTTCTTTGCAAAGAATATAGCGAACAGATGAAAGGTGGGTAAAGATTGAGGGGTTCCAAACATGCCAACACTGTAATCGCGCTTGATGATAAGTCATAGAACAGCTGTTGCTCGCCACCTGATGAAGAGTTGGTGAATTTATTAAAGCTTTTTTGGGTCATATACATTAGTTATATTACTTCGGCGTGGTTGAGTGATATGGAAACACTGAATACGTATGAGGGATAGAAAAATCATACATATAATTTTCCTAAATTCATGAGCCCGGGAACAAACAAAACTAACACAGTGCGACAAAATTTACCAAATAAAATTAAAGCCCTGAATATAAAGGTTTGAGTAAAAAAATACCAAATTGAAAAAAACCGACAAAAATTAAATAGTTGCCAAAAATTAAAAAAATTTGCATTATTTTAAAAACTCGCTAAAATTAAAAAAAAAAAAAAAATTAAATGGCCAGAAATTAAAAAAATTCTTAAAACTTAAAAAATCTCAAAAATTTATGAATTTCAACAAAACAAAGAAATAAAACATGTATAGGAAAGGTTAAGCATGTACACTCACAATATTTTGTCCGTAAATACTACTGAATATACACATTAAATCAACTGAAAATCAGTAAAAAACAGGACTACTTACTTTTCGTTTAAAACAATTGTATTTTTTAGTTTATTTTCAACTGTTGAAAAATTAATTGACAACAGACAGAAAGTTAAAAAATATATTTCTTTGTTAATTTAACTGTATATTCCATTGAAACAACTTTACCGAATAAACTTTTAAATAACTGCTGATTTTTTATGGAAAAGTTCTTGTGAGTGTATTTTGTAGGCAATAATCAGGACTTTCAGATGACAACAAATTTTGTGAATTAATCTTAATACGCGATGTTATAACATCCCTAACATAGCAAAAAAAAAATCCATTTTTTTATCTTTATAAATTTGTTATAAAATTAGCGGCGACTCGCAAAAAATCTTATTTTTTCTGTCTTTGTAAGCCATTCTCTGAAAAATGTACATTTGTGTTTTTTTATCAATACACTTTCGTTTTTATTTTGATATTAAAATCAATATAAAAAGTACAAACCAACTGCCAAAAATAAAAAAATAAATATGACGCATACACAGAGAAATGCAAACATTTACAAAGGTGTATTCTTTTGACGCCCCTCTTAAAACCCTCTTTGAAAGCATAAAAAGACAAATATTTTTAAATTTAACGTTTTTCAGGCTTAACCCTTTACACTACAGTGTATACATTTAAAAAATATGAAAAATATGAAAATGAAATAAAAATTTATATTTTTGAACAAGTTTGATATCATTTTTATTAAAAATAAAAATGATGTTTATTTTTCGACCTTTAATTGTGCAATGAAAATGAAAATTATTCAAGTTATATATTTTGCTTAAATAAATTTATAAGGATTATTGGCCATTGGAAAAAATCATTATATGCATAAACAGTTCATTAGGGCTATATAGTGGCGATATTTGTTAACAAAGTCAGATTATTTTAATAAGCCTTTGTCTCGGAAAAAAGGGGCGTTTGGTGTATCTTTGAATGGTTTAGTCGTCAAAATGTGCAAAAAGTTTAAAAAAAATCGATTTTCGGTCCAATTTGTCGGTGGGTAGACGGGGGAGGGGCAAATGTGTAGCTTTTTTTCTTTCTAATTTAAGAGCAGCCCCAAACAAGAATGAGAATTAAAAATATAAACATATCCACAAACAAGACGTCGATAGTACAAGGGTTAAGCACCGATTTACAATATAGACTGCAAACAAAATATAAATCTTGAAATTTAAGAGGTATAATAAAAAGAGTGAAAAAGTATTACTTAAAAAAAATATAGAAGAAAAGGATTTAAAATAAACTTGCGCCCAAAATCGCTTAGATTTTTGAGACTACAATTATCCTTATTATATTCGTATTAAGTTAATGATTATAAAGGTGATTGAAATCGATGGCTTTGTGTTAAAGGCCTTAACTCAGTTTTTAATAGTTTTACAAACAATTACTTTGACTGCAATTTTTAATCAACACCAGGCTCGTATTGCGGCATTTGTGATCGAGTGAAATCGTTTAAAAACTCTTTTTTTAATGAGTAACTGCAACAAATAGTAACTATGCAAACACCAAGTTTTATATTTATATCTAACCAGGGGCCAAACTAAAACATTTCTGATCAAAAGAATTCGTTCAAATGTTTTATTTTCGGAAATAGAAAATTAATTGCGATGGAAAAATTACGATCACGAATGCCGTAATTCGGCCCTGGCTACACTGAAATATAATATGCATTGAAATTTCATTAAGGTTTCTACCCATGTTGAGTTAAAAAATAAATTGAGTTAAGACCTTTTACACTAAGCCTTTGGCAAGTAATTTTTCGGTTCAAGATATCTATAATATTTTTAACGGCTTCAAACTGTCGCCTAATTGTAATTTGCGTCTGATGCATAAAACTAAAAAGCCATCAACGCAAACAACCTACACATTACCAATTTCATTCAAACTTTGTTGTGATTTTATAAACTTTAAATGTTTTTTTTTTTTCATTCATGAAGTGATGTTTGTCAATTTCCGTTAAAAAAAAATAAATCCGTTAAAAACCAAATCAAAATACAAGTCGTTTTTATTAATTGTTTAAATGTGTAAGTGATATTTTGTAATAAACGAATTAAAAAAGTGGAGAATTAAATTCTTGTAAGAAGCCCATTGAGTTGTTTATAATTTTTGTATATTTTTATTGTGTTTTTGAATTGTTTAATAATAGTTTATCTATAGAAAAAGCAATCATTTAGCACCTTTTTTATAATTTTAAAATATTTAGAAAAACGTGACATGGAATATTAATTAGATATTACGGATAAGAAAAGAAAACGCGCAAGCACTAAAAATATATTTATAAAAATATGAACAACTATGAATTCAAGTTTTTCGAAAATGGGAAAAATTTGATGAAAAGGCAAAAAAGGCAAGTGAGACCAAGAAGGATACATTTTATTGAGGAGTAGTCAAACTTAAAAAACCAACAAATAACCAAACCACTAACCAAACCAAAAAAAAAAACCTGAGCAATTCGAGAGGAGTGAGTAAAAAAACACTAACCAAACCACAAACCCGACAAAAAAATTCTTTTTTGATTTGGTTAGTGGCTTTTCACATAATCCGCTCGAATTACACTGTAAACGGCTTGGTTGGTCAAGAACAATACTGAACGGACAAAAAAAAAAAAAAAAACATAACATCACATCACATCACATCACATAACCTAAACTCAAAAAATAAGTTAGTAGAAAAGTTAGTAAAACATCTTGTAAATCAGGTATACTATTAAACTACTTAAACTAAAATTTTAGTTATACTTATTCAGCACTTAACTGTTTTAAACTAATGTTTTACTAATTTATTTTTCTAAAAAAAATTGTGTTGATTAGCACATCAATAGTGTGAACGACATCCAGACTGAAAGATATGTATACTCAGAATGAATTAGATGTCGCCGCATGTCACGATGTAGTAGTGACGAGAAAAATTATACTAAAAAGTACAACTCTAGTAAGACATAATATAAAAAAATCAACCACGGTAGATTTTTGTATCTGTTTTTCATACATAAAACAAAATTGTGGATTAAAACAACTTAAATTTTGCGTCGTCACTTGTGAAAGTAATTGTATATTAATTAAATAAAAGACAAAATAAAATATTTGAATTTAATAAAGATTAAATGTGTATTTGTAAACTAAATGTTTATACTATATATTAATAATCTTGTGTGGTCAAATTGCAAACAAATATGCAATAGGTAGACAGACTAAAGTGAAATACAAATACATCTTAGGTAGATTTTTCTGTTTTCTTTTTCTTATTGCTATTTTTTCGTTTCGTTTCTATAATTCTCTGCGGAATTTGCGTTCCTGTAAAAGATAGCATCATTTAGACAATAATTGATGTAAGTACATAGTTCAAAGATAATTTCGTTTATGTTATATATAATTATTTGTATTGTTTTTTGATATTACATTAATTCATGTCGACAATTTGGGAGTATGAACATTTTTATATTTTGTAATGTATTGTAAATTATTTTGAAAAGAATCACAAAAATATGTTTTATGATTTTCAGCAAATAAATTAACTAAAGTATAATTTTTCTACAAATTTTTTGAGTTTTTTTCAGTCTACTAATATTCAGCAAAAATTTTATTAATTTTTAGCAAGGGTTTTTTAATTTCTAATCTACTAAGTGTTAGCAAAACTTTTGCTGAATCTACTAATTTTGTTGCTAAAAATCAGCTCGCTGATTTTCAGCAAAAGATTTTGCTGACTCAGCAAAATTTTTTGCTGACTTTACTAACTTTTTTATTTGAGTGTAGCATTGATTCAAAAATACCCTTTAGACTATGATTGACTATAATAGTCTCTCTATTATTTCACCTGGACATTTTTTTTTTTTTTTTAAATAATTACAATATTAATTAATATTTAATTTCTATTTTAGTATATTAATTATGTTTATTAGATATACATTATACAAATAAATGAATTACTCATTTTTTAAAGAAGCTCTAAACAATGACTAATATTTAGAAAACAATACAATAAAAAAAAATTTAATTATCTTTAGCAAAATAACAACACAAAATTTCGTTGTACAACCTTTTGTCAAACAATAGAAAGTAGAACCATTATTGCAAAAAAAAAAGTTAATTAGTTATAATGAGAACAAAAGTTGAAAATATAATATATATTTTTGCGAAAAAAAATAATAATAAGTTATAAAAAAATTAACAAGAGTACATGAAAGATAACACCAGAAGCGAGTGTTATTTCTAGGAAATGACTCTTTATGTAGGGATGTTAAAGAAATAAAACCTATTTTTTTTACTGAACAATATAAAAGTAAAATAAGGGGAAAGACCCTGCGAGCAAAGTCGAATTTTATTAATATAATAAACATATGTGTCATTATGATCGGACGTATCATGAATATCTTAACCGAAAATGATTACACTGATGAAATGTTTTAAGGGGCTTACCATTTCTAAATTTTTTTTTGACATTTCGATAGCTTGTACTTTTTTTATATACTGTGAAAATTTAATTTTTTTTTTACGAATTTTTTGTAATTTTAGTTTAGTTTTTAGCTATTTAATAAAATGAACAAATTTTATTAAACACTAAATTGAAATTTTTTTTATTCATCCTAACTCTAAAACATTTTAAGCCAAATATCTCAAAAATTACGGAGCCGAATCTTTCTTAATTTTTAATGCATATAAATTGAGTTAGTTGTAGTTGGGTTAATTGTTACTCCAACAATGTTAAATTTTTTAACTTCGCTTTTTACTAGTAAACTTAATATTTAACTTTAAATGGCATTTACTGGAAACATCATATTGAAAATGGAATGCCACTGCTCGCTAATGAGCACTCCGATTTTCGATCTTTTTTTTGTACATTTTTTACTTTTTTGTAGGATTTTTTTGGATTTATGCAAATTTGTTTTTAATTTAAAACAACGATTTTGGAATTTTGAAAAGTTTTTTTAACTTTTGAGTTTATCCTCGAACCAAAAACTTAAAAATCCAACGACCTTAGAAACCAACAAATTATTTGTCTATAAATTTTTGTTGTACACACAGAGAAAAAAGTACTAACCGAATTGAAAAGTGTATATTAATAGTAACAACTTATAAATTCAGTTTGTACAATGATATATACATTCGATTTCTAAAAATGTTGTGTGTTGCAACTAAAATTCTGTTGAATCAACCGAACTTTGTTGTAACAAATAACATAAAGTTGTGCCCACTGTCTGAAATTCGTAAGAACAGAATTTGAGTCGTAGTAACCGATTTTTCAGTTGGCAAATAGATAAATTTTATTCTGTGTGTATTCTCACAACTGTAGCCTATTTTTCCCTAAAATCAAAAGCTCTATAATGAAACGTGGCATGTGCTGATGGAAACTGTACATGTGCTGATGAAATCTGTGCATGTGCTGATGAAATCTGTATGAATGGTTACCCTAATTATTTAATAATAAATTTTTAAAATATTTTTTTCCTCAATAAACTTCGAATTGTAAAACTTTAGAGACCAATACTGTTAAGAATCGCTATATTTTTTATTTTATTGTGGGATTAGCGGATTTTAAAAATCTTTTAAAAATTAGTTTTCTTGAAATGTTGACAGTTTCAAGTTGTCATGTCACAGAATAGGTTCTTCGTGGTCAACTGTCTCAATATGTTTGTTTCTTTTGCATTTTAACTTAAATAGGAAAATATTAAAAAACTAAAATAGCTTATTAAATTAAATAGTTGGCAAAATATTGAAATTAATAAAAGAGCTAAAGCAAACAAATCTCAAAATAACAACTAAAGTAAAAATTAAATCATATTTTAAAATGTTTTAAAACACTATTGTGAATATACAATAAAACTGTTCTTTCAATACAATTGACATCACTTGACCTGCAACAATGAGAAATTGTGCTAGTTTTGTGATAAGTCCTGCTTTAACCAGTCACGGGATATGTCATTTGGGGGCAACTGACTCCTTATTAAAAGAAAATGTAGAAGATTGTGTTTCTGATTAAATCGTTAATATTTGTTTTGTAAAAATTGTCATAGTCCAACTTGAGCGCCAAAATTTTTAAAAATTATTTAAAATTAAATTTTCAACAGTCCGTAAAAATTTCTAACGTAAGAGATATTTTTTCAAAATTTAAACATTTGAAAAATTTAACTTTTAAGTTGTGCCTAATCCCTTAATATTTGTCCAACTAACTTAAACTATTTACGAGGGCGGTCCCAAAATTAGGCAACCTAACGTATATATACGGCGGCAGTAGTGCAAAAAAAAATATTTTGGTGAAAAGTGGCAACCTTTTAAAACATATCGCACTTGATCAACAAGAGGGTATTAACTCAAAATTTTTAAAATATCACTTTTAAGAAATCAACTAACAACATCAATATCTATCTATTGTAAAAATTTCAACGTATTCCGATTACTCTTTCATCTCGAAAACCACTTTTGACACCATTTTCATGATAATGAAAAAGGTATTATTTCGAGTTAATACAAAAGTTCAAATAGAAATGAATCGTATATTTTTATAAAAAAAGGTATTATTTTGATTTGAGCCTTTATTTATGTTAAAAATAATCAAACTGTTTTATTTATATTTGGTTGTATTTTGAGTTGATACTGTTTTGTTGATAAAATAATACAAAAAAAAAATAGATAAATTTTCAAAAAAATGGTATTAACTCAAAAAATTTATTTTTTTTGCATTGAGTGGTAAAATTTAAAACAAAAACAATGTATATATATTTTCAAATGGAATTTGCTTATTATGATATGTTTGAATTTTTAAATTCTGTTAAAATGTGGCCATAAACAGGTTTTTGACTCTACTGAAAATTTTAAAATTTTGAGTTAATACCCTCTTGTTGATCAAGTGCGATATGCTTTAAGTTTTTTTTTGGAGCCATAAAAAAAAAACGATCTCATTGAATTTGTAATCAAGGAAAAAATTGGTAACCGTTGTGTAATTCAAAACTTTCATTTATAAGGTCTCGGCCCAACCAATATTAAAACCAAGCTAGATTCTACTGTGTGGAAGTCTGCTACTTCGTTTACGACTATAAAATATTGGGTGGCAGAGTTTAAACGAGGCCGTACGAGCTGACAAGACGAACATCGTAGTGGTCGACCAGTTAAGGTGTCCACGCCAGAACCGGTTAAGAAAATTCACAAAATGGTATTGAATGATCGTCGGCTGAAGGTACGTGAGCTGACTGAAATGATAGGCAATTCAAAAAGTGCTATACATCTCATATTGACCAAAAATTTGGAGATGAGAAAGCTGTGCGCAAGATGGGTGCCGCGTTTGCTCAAAATAGTACAAAAATAAACAGTTAATACATCCACTATTGCGATGGCTAAAATCAATTACTTAAAGTTTGAATTGCTTTATCATGCACCTTATTCGTCAGATTTAGCTCCCTCGGTTAATTTTCTATAACCAAAATGGCTTGATGGTAAAAGATTTGCCAACAATGAAGAGGTGGAGTCTGCAGTTAATGGCTATTTTAAGGGGCTAGACAGTTCTTACTATAAACAGGCATCGAAGCCATTAAATATCGCTGTATCGAGCTAACAGGAGATTATGTTGAGAAATAAAGAAAAAAATGTTGCAAATTTGTTCTGTTTTATTTGTTAGGTCGGCTATTTTTGGCACCACCCTCGTATCTATCGTTTTTATTTATTTTAATATTAATGGTTAAAAATTACAAACAAATGTAACGGCCTTGTATAACCTTGCATTGTAAAATAAAATTAACCAGCTTTTTTAAAAATAGGAAAATAAAACTTACAATCTTATCAGTAAAACAGAAAATTTTCTTCAAAATTTTATTTTCACATCTGCTGTTTACATACCTGAAAAGAAAAAAAACACAAAATTATTAAAAAAAAAATTAAGTTCAATGTTGGTTTAAACTTCAAAAATATAATAAAATCACAAAAAGAATGTTTGCTTTTTACAAGTATGTAGTACTTATCAAAATAATCTTGACATATTTATTTCAATTGCTATTTATATTAAAGGAATGTGCAAATTAATTTAATTATTTCTATACAAATAGATTTGTCTATAATAAAATCACACGGCATGCATTTTTGGATTGCAATTTGTATCTTGTTTTCGTTTTCTTTGAAAATTTATCTTAATGAATTATACAAATATAAATAATAGATTGACAGACAAGACTATAACAAAAGGCGATTTTGTCACGGTTGTTATAGTCGTCAATTTTTAATGGATTATAGCATATCAGATTGAGAAATATACATAAATAGATCAACAATTGATGGTAATAAACAAAAAGTGCAAATAAAATTTTATAATAAATTTAAATACAAGACTAGAAATTAGTATAAATGACATTATTTTCAGAGTTTTTATGTGTGGTTACTGTGTCACTAACTGTCCCTGCTCAGGCGCTAAAGATAAACAATGGAATTTGTAAAAAATAAAGGTGTTCAAATCTTCTAAGTGTTGTTATTGTGCAATTTAGTGTCCCTGCTCAGGCGCCCAAAGGATTAAATATGATACTTCTCATTGAAACCTTAAATAAATTTTTGTATATTAATTATGCGAAATTTTGAATTCACTTTACATTGGTTTTTATTGCGCCCGAAAATGCAAAAATAATCTCAAAAAAGTGTACGAATGATAAGCACGAAATAATATATTTTTACGAAGTCTTGAATCTTGGAAAAAAAATATACATTACATTTTATGAAAAACTATAACACAATTACTAATTAAAGTTTTGTTTTAACTTTGTTTTGTTCTTATTTATATTGTTTAACATTATTTTATCTATAATTTCCGTTATAAACAATATTTACAACTTAGCAACACATGTTCTCTTACCACATAAATGTGAACTATAATTTTTCTTAGTAATTTTACATCCAATACAATATAAAATATTACTCGTGTACAATTACACTGAAAATAAAAATTTGTTGGATAGCATTGGTTGAAGATATGACATTTGAATTAAACTCAAATTTTAAAAAATGTTTATATCAAGATAACCCATTTTGCAACTGCACGAAAAAACTAAAATGGAGTTTCAATTAAAATATTTGTTAATTCAATTAAAAGTTTAATTGAGTTCGGTCCTATTAGGGTAATTGTAGTATCAATTAAAATAAGTTGTTACTATTTACAGATTGATATAGTTTAAATTAAGACTTTAATAATATCTATTAAAACTTGAAGTAAATATTGTTTCTACCAAAAATTTGACTATTTTAGGCGATATGGGCCAAAATAGGTTTGGATAAAAACAATTTTTTTTATATATTTTAATATACTTCACACATTTAAATATGATGTAAATGACTAAGACGGAACTGTATTGCTGCTTTTTAAATGTGTTTTATTGTACATATTTCTCAAAACTAATTAAATTTCTGGCATTTCAAAAGCACCAAATTTTTTGAACTTCCAACTTTATACCAACGGTGGCAAGTTCGCTTAAACCTACGGCTGGCCACTGTTATCAATCCGATAACAGGACAATACTGTCAAGATTATTAATCCTACGTTCTGAGAGTATTTTTCGACTTGGGTACTTTGAAGGCAGGATAATTTTGGATAGGAGGGAGTTATAATAACGAAGTAAAAAGCATGCGATAAATAACAGAAAATTAAAACCTATAGTTCCAGGGTTGCGATATCATTAATTAAAAATACAATTTTTGACATTTTACTCTATTTTTTTTTTTTGTTTTTTTATTAATTAATAATCATATAATTACGAATTATATCTTATTTCCCTAACCGAGCACTAGCTACTATGGCTTTCGGCGCGTTGTAGCGAAAACAGATCAATGCCTCTGGTGGGAATCGAACCCACGACCCCCGCACTGATAAGCCAGCACGCTACCAACTAGCATACCGGGCGCACTACTATTTTATTTTATAAAAATAAATTACTTCATTTTATTTATAATCAGAAAATTTTGTTTTTTTTTTTAATTTATTCGCCAATGTTGCAATATTAAAATTTTGAAAAATTGTCTAAAAACACCAATATTTTTGAAAAACTCAAAAAAGCGTGCAAATCCGATTGATCTAACTGTGTATTACAGTTTCATAGATATTTGCTTAAGCAATAAATAAAAATTATTATTTAAAAAAAATCTTCACCCGTTAAGTACTTACAAAACTTAAAAGTTTGAATTTAAGTTGCATATACCACGGCTGGGGTGCGTAATAAGTGTACAAAAGGCTTATTCAGAAAAGCTTATTGAGAAACCATTACATCTTTTTACCAAATTTTGTCAAAAAAATTTGATGAGTGGTATAAAAAAGAGTTGAACAATTCTTAACAATATTATCAATAAAATCATTGACCGCCATTTTTTGATACGAAAAATAGTATAGAAGTTGTGGACATTTTTAAAGTTCAAAAATCTTTTTTAATTTAAAAAAAACCGGTGTTAATAGAAAAACGAAATGGTCTTAAATGTAATAAAAATTAGAAAAGAAAATAATCAATAAAAGCATTGGGCGCCATTATTTATACTTAATCAAAATGGTTTTTTATGTGTTATTATTATTAATAATGTTAATATTATTAATGTAATATTATTAATAATGTTAATATTATTAATGTAATATTATTAATAATGTTAATATTAATTAATGTGTTGCTTTCTTTGGAAAGGGGATAGTGGAGAGATGAAAGGTGGTGAAAGAAGAAGGGCTTCAAACATGGCAACACTGTAATTGCGCGAGTAGATAAGTCTTAAAACAGCTGTTGCTCGCCACCTGATGTAGAGTTGGCGAATTTATTGAAGCTTTTTGTTTCATAGCCCTGATTCATTATTTTACTTCGGTGGGGTTAAGTGCTATGGGAACACCGAAGGTGGGCGCAGCGATACATATAAGTAATAGAAAACTCATACATATTAATTTTCTAAATTGATGTTGTCGTCACCGGGAATCGAACCCGGGACCATCTGTGTAACAGTCCAACGCGCTAAACATTACACCACAATGCTAATTACTAATTTTAAACTAAATTTTTTTGTAAAGTGTACCTATACTACAAAATAACAATAACATAAGCCAGATATCAAACTACATATTCTACGTACTGACATAAGATATTATAACTATTGAAAAAATTATAGAAAAAATAAATAAAAATACTAGCCGTTATACATTTTGTAATTTGTTAAATAACAAACAAAAAATCGCCATGTGTTTAAAAAAAAAAAAAAAAAACGTGTCATATAGAAAAAGTATGCAAACATTTTTAAAATTATCACAAACATTTGCAACAAATTGAAAAATATAATATAATTTGATGGTTCTCTAGAGAATCTGCTATTCTGTTAACAGATCATTTTAATGAAGAATAAATTTATAAAAAAATTTTTTTTTTTTTTTAAATTTGATTTTATGTGTCTGTTGTCCTATTTGTATTATTATTTTGAATGACAATATAAATTGTGCAAAAAAAACGGAAATATAACAATTTAAATCGTTATTTTTTATTATACTAAATAATCTTTATACTACATTATAGATATAAAAGTAACAATATCAGGCTTTAGTGTGTAGTTGAGATATTTCTGCAAAAAAAAAAAAATTGTAATCATGATATCATTATTGGGCGGCAATTGTTTTAATAAAAAGTGTGTTTTATGACAAGAGTATCAATTACTATTAAGTTTTATAACAAAATATGATAATAAATCGGTTGAATTCCTGAAATACAGGCAATGTTTTTTGCTTTAAATAATTTTAAAAATTTTAAGACTAAAATAAGACAATAAAAGATGTCAGATTTGTAGCAACATTTTCTATGGAAACAGATTCTAAGTAAGGATATTTTTTATTGAGGAGTAGCCGAACTTAAAAAAAAACCAACCAACAACCAAACCAACAACCAAGTCTCCAAGAAGTTTTGATAAAACTCGAAAAAAAAATTCCGGATAAAAATTTTCAAAACAAACTTCGCTATATCGGCTTCGCAATACATCTTGATCAAGAATATAGTTTATGAAATAAAATTTCCCATAAATGACAAACCTGTACAGTTTAATGAATTCTATAAAAATTGGAAAAATTAAACAACCTCAATAATATTTAAATGAAATAAAAAAAGCTAAGGAAAACTCTAAAGAAATTAAAATAAAAAATAAATACCAATGACATTAAATATGTTGCGGAGATAAAATAAAACTTTCATCGGTTGTTTCGTAGTATGACTCTTTTCACCAGTCACGGGACAAGTGCTTAAGCGACAATAATATCAAATTGTATTAAACGCAGATTAAAACAACAAAACTGTTTACAGCGTATCAATACGACAAATGACAACTAGATCATTAACGTTTCGGGGATGGAACTAATTTTGTTTATTCATCTCATGGTTTATAAATGTCATATGAAACCGATGCAACAGAGTTTTACATTTACGCTGTTAAAACGAGAATGATTTAGGTGTCATTTCATTGTCGTGTGTCGTAAAAAATATACATAATTGATACCCTGGGTAATTTAAGCGGAGTGAGTGAAAACCATACACCAAATAACCAACACCCCAGAATTTGGTTTGATTTGCGGTTTGTTCTACGGTTTTTCACTTACTCCGCTCGAATTAATCCTGTTGCCTGTTTTGTTGGTTTAGTTGCTGGTTTAGTTGGTGCTTTGGTTGTTGATTGGTATTTTTGAGTTTGTCTACTCCTCAATAAAATATGTTCTTCTTGACCAAACCAGCAACCAAACCAACAAAGCAGTTCACAGGGTAATTCAAGGAAGAGTGAGGAAAACCCACAAACCAACTAAGCCAGAAAAAAACCCTGGCTTTTAGTTTGGTTAGGGGTTTTAACTCACTCCGCTCGAATCACCCTGTAAGATGCTTTATTATTTTGGTTGGTGATTTGGTTTCTGGTTTGTTTTTATAAGTTTGGCAACTCCTCGATAAAATATATTCTTCGTGGAGCAACTTTTGCTACAGATTCTGAACAACTTTTTTTTCTATAGAAAAGTTGTCAGATTCTGAGCAACTTCTTCTATAAACATTTTTTTAGAGAAACAAGTCAAAAAAATAACCTGGTTATTGGTTTGGTTAGTGTTTTTTCACTCATTCCGCTCGAATTTCCATACAAACTGCTTTGGTAGTCTGGCAACTTTAAAAAAAACCTTAATAAAATATATCCTTCTTGCAACATTTTTTTCTATAAAAAAAAAGACGTTAGATTCTGATTAACTCTTTCTATAAAATTTTTTTTCGGATTCTGAACAACTTTTTTCATAGAAAAGTTGGCAGATTCTGAACTACTTTGTCTAAAAAAATTTGTCTGATGCTGAACGTTTTTAATTAAAAAAATTTTCAGATTTTGAATAACTTATTCTATAGAAAAGTTGCCAGATTCTAAACAACTTTTTCTATACAAAAAGATGTCCGACTCTGAACAACTTTTTACAATTTTGAGCATCTTTACGGTCGATTTGTTTATTTTATTTAAATTTTCAATAGTTCCGTTACAAATATTCTGCGTAGTTTCTTTATATCTTTATAATTATACAAATATGTTGTGTTTGGAAATTATTTATTTTAAATTTCAATTTATTTTCTTTGTTTAAATACAATTTAAAATTCCTTAACACATTTTCACTGTCTTTCAAAAAATTATGAATGTTTATTATAATAATATCAAGCAGAGTAAGATATTGGGTGGATTTTAAGTTTAATTTTTCCATAAACGCATGCAGCAGGCAGACATGCATTGTATGTGTTCATGTACCTACAAATTTTAGAGTGATGCATGCAATTTTTAGCAACAAAAAATATAAAAACTATTGTGGGAGATGACGAGCAGCAGCAGAAACAAGCTGCTACTGAGCACACCCATAATGAACAAAGACTTTGTTTTTTTATAGCTATTGTTATTGTTTCTAAAATAGACAGGCAGAAATTTATAAGTTAAAGTATGATTAAAAAGTATGCGAATTTTAGCGAAAACTATAAAGAAAAATTTAAAATTTAGTATGTTCAGATTTAGTGTGTGTATTGGTTATAACTTTTTAATCCTTCGAACAATCTTGTTAAAGTTTAGTAGCAAACAGCTTCAAAAAGTAACAAACATTTTGGCTGAAATTATTTCCTAATATTATTACCCTATTTTTAAGTTAGGCGCTATCATATGTTTAAGATTGATTTTGAAATCGTTTACTTTCTAATCACAGTGTTTATATATTTTACGAATTTGAATTATAACAGACAACAATAAAATATAAAAAAATTATATATAAAATCTACATATTTACTCATATGGTAAAGTAAAAAAAAATATAAAAAATGATAAACACTTGCAAAAATATAAAATTTTTAAAAGAAATAAATGCGTTCCAAAACAATTCAATTTGGATTTAAACAAATGTTTTATGTCATTTGTTTAAAATAAATGAGTTTAAAACAATTCCGTTTTCATATAAGAGAAGATAAATGTTTAATCTTAATTAATTTCCTAAATAAAAAAATATTTAATTCCAAACTCCTCCCCCGCTTTTTTAATTATTATAATTAATTTCATGGTATTACATTTATTTATGTGCAAATTTCATTTAACACATTTGTGTAATTAACATGTTTCTTCTACTTTGCTGGCTGGTTGGTTGGGTTGTTTAGTGTTTTGGTAGACAAATTGTTATGATGATTGGTACTAAAACTAAAGGAAGTGAAGGTAATTTAGGGAAGAAACAAATTAGTTTTTCATTTCAACATATTTATCATCACTTGAGTTTATCTTTCGTCAGGGACAAAATGTTGAATAAATAATAAAAATGTGTTTAAAGTAAAATATATAATTTTTTTTAAATAACTTTAAGAGATTTAAAAGTATTTTAGGAAAAACTTAAATTTTTATAAAACATTTCTATCAAAAATTGAAATTTTTATAATTTGAAGATTATAACGAAGGTCCGAAGGACCATGTTCTTTAAGACAATTAAATACGAGGAGAAAACAAATTGATTTAGACAACTTTTACAAACAATTTCAATTTTTATAATTACAAAGCAATGATGGCAAAATTGGTACAATTGTACTTTTTTTGGTACAATTTGAAATTCAAAAGTACAATGGTAAACCAATGACATATTTAATACAAATTAAATTTCACTAGTTTTAGTTTCTAAACAGCTTAATAAAACAAGGTATTCCCGACTCTCAAATTAAAAAAAATCAATATCAAGAGAAAGAAAGAAAAATGTTAAGGACATTAAAAACTTTTGCAAGGACAATTTGTTCAATAGTATTAGATGAGAGCACATACTGCAGTGTGTCCAAAAATTTAGCTGTAATAATACGAATTTTTGACAATAAATGTCGTGATCGTTTTCTAGGAATAATCAAAATTGAGGATTGTACAGCAAATGGGATATTTGATGCTACAATTAAGATGTTAAATGGAAATGACATTCCTATAAAACAGATAGTTGGTATAAACACCGATAATTGTGGGGTCATGATAGGGCTGTAAATGGTGTACAAACAAAATTTAAGGCCATTATTAAAAATGTATATACTAATGGCTGCATTTTGCCATATTTTAAATTTAGTGTCTTTGGATGCATCGAAATATGCTATATCATATGAAATTGAAAAATTTATAAGAAAAATCAAACACCATTTTGTCGACGTGAAGAGTTCATCAAATTTCAAGAGTATTTTGGTACTGATGTCCATATAATTTTGAAGTATTCTTGTATGAGATGGTTATCGCGTCAAGAAGTTATAGAGCGAATTTTGGAACAATGGGAACCATAACACTATTATTTTACGTTAAATGATTTTAAATCAGATTTTAAAAACTTTAAACTGCAGTTTATCATATCAATATTTTCAAACCCCAATTTTAAAATGACCTTTTTAATTTTAAAATATATTTTAAAAATTATTAATTCCATAAATTTGGAAATGCAGGCAGAAGATGCTCGTATTCATAATACTGATCTCAATGATTAATTGCAAGTGCTTATGTACCTTTTTTTAAAAACTAAATTATTTATAAAAGTGATATCTTTTTTGTTATATTAACTATACAAATGAAATTGTATGTACTTTTTTTTTGTTATGTTATATTAATAGTACAAATGTATGTATTTTTTATGTTTTTCATAAATGTAAATAAAATAAATATTAAAAAAATGTGTTTTGGTACAATTATGTTCAAAAAAGTACAATTTTTGATGCAGGTTGGTACAATTTGAAAACTTCATTTGCCATCCCTGTTACAAAGGATCATGTTTTTTAAGACGAAGAGAAAAAACTTTAATGAGACAAATATATTCCTGACAACTCAATCGTGCTCTTTTAGAGTTTATTATGACCATACCAAACCAAATAAAGCTTAAACAAACCATTAACTATAAATATTAAATATTTATAGGTATAAATATATTTATTAAATTACCACACAATTTTATAATAAAAACAAAAACAAACACATGACCATGATTTTATTAAATAAATAGTATAAAACTTAATAATTACCTAAATTATGTTTTTGTTTATTAAATAATTAAATAATATGTAAAATGTATGGGTTCTTTCTTTCATACACAAATTAACAAGTGATGGTCGAATGGTTTTGAATACAAAATATTTTTAATAACATGTTATAAAATGTTTATAATAAAAACTTTTTAATAAAAAAAAATCCCAAGTTATTGAACTTTAAACTTAAATTAAGTGATGGAAATAAAAATCATGAATATAAGGAAGCAATTATTTGAAAGGAAAATATACAATATAAAGAAACTACCAAGAAATTTTAAATTAAATATTTACTTTGCACTTGTTTAAACAAAATAAACCAAAAATAAATGTAAAGAAACGAACGTGTCAGTTATTAATTTATTTAGTATAACAATTGTCACTATTTGTTATTTCAAAAACTTGCTAACATAAATACTAAAGATGAGGGAGTTTCATAGAAAAGAAATAATTTGGTAATTCAAAATGAGTCACGCATTAAATTAAATAGATTTAATTAAATAAATCAAAATTTTTGCAAAAAAAAATTTGAAGGCAGAATATTATTAGATATAATACGAGACTTTGATTTCTTTAATCCCTTATGGTTTCTGAGCTGTTAAAAACAAATATTTGTTCCCATTTAAAAAATCTGGAATTCAGAACACACCCTAATTCTTAAAACCAGAAAATTTTTCTATGGAAAAAGTTGTTAGGAATCTGACAAATATTTTTTCTATGCAAAAAAACTATACCCATGGGAAAATTAACATGTCAAGTCAAGAATGATATATTTTACAGAGGAGTAGCCAGACTTAGATAAACCACCAACCAACCAAACCAACCAAGCAGTTTAAAGGGTAATTCGAGTGGAATGAGTGAAAAACCACAGTGTATAAATAATCTATTTATGCCCAATCCGAAAAAGTACCACCAGCTTTTGGCTTGCTTGCTGTTTTGTGTTTTTCACTCACTCCGCTCGAATAACCATATAAACTGGTTTGCTTGGTGGTTGATTTTTTAAAGTTTGGCTACTCTTCAGAAAAATACATCCTTCTAGGTCAAGTGTTCAAAAATGTTGCTGTTTGCCTTTCTTGTCATAAATTTTAAAAATCTGAACATTTTTCTATTGAAAGAGATTCTCAAAACCTTACAATTTTTATTTACAAAATATTTGTCAGAATCGGACTATAGAAAAAGTTGTCAGATTGTGAAAAACTATAGTATAGTAAAAGTTGTCAAATTGTGAAAAACTTTTCTATAGAAAAAGTTGTCAGATTCTGAACTTTTCTATAAAAAAAAAATTTTCAGATTCAGAACAAATTTTCTATACACAGAAAAAATTATCAACCTAAAATATCTAATTAAAGATTTGATTTGAATTTAATTTGTTTCTAAACAAATATTTAATTAAATCAATTAATATTTTCATTGACTTTTAAATACAGTCGACCCTCGGTTAATGAACGCCTCGCTTAACGAACATTTCGCACAACGAACACATTTAAAAAAAAAAAAAAATGTTTCGCTTAACGAACAAAGTTTCGTATAACGACCAACGTAAAATGGGAAATACCGATTTGCGCGAAAAACTTCTGTCGGTGATCAGCTTTTGCATCACTTCTGTTCATACAATTAAGAAGACGTGTTGAGACATACAAACATATAGTACAAGTTCATTATTTGATTTTGTTAAAAAAGGGGAACTACCGAATTGCGCATAAAACTTCTCTGTTTGTGTTTAGCTTTAGCATCACTTGTGTTCATACAATTAACAAGACGTGTTGTTATTTTTTGTGAAAGTGTAACGTAACATTAAAAAGCATCACCAAATCAGACAGTGGCTCAACGCGCAACAGATTTATTCAATGATAATGCTGTGTCGCATTTTCAACAAATTTTGAAGCGTCGCCAAAAACAAACGACTCTAGACAGTTTTTTGTTAAAGAAGAACTAGGTATGCGTCCAGGTATCATACAAAATTATTTTTTTTTGTAATTTTTTCGTTTTTTCCATTGCAGATTGTCTCATTTCGTCCTATATTCAGTTCCTTAAAAATGTTGATAAATATATGTTGTATTACTTTCAATAAATATTGATGTTGAAATATGTTAGTGTGTACTTTTTCCGACTTGGAACGCATTATTTTATTTTGCACTGATATATATGGAAATAATGGTTTTGCTTAACGAACGTTTCGCATAACGACCACGCTTCTGGAACGAATTATGTTCGTTAACCGAGGGCCCACTGTATATAAATACATATTTTATTTTAGACGCAATTATTATATTATTTTTTTCATACACTGTATGCATAAATGGAAAATTTTCAGTATAAAATACCAAATACATTTGAAGTTAACAAACAAAACAAGCACACACACAAACAGACTCAGCATTGCAAAAAACACACATACCAACGTATAGATCACACACTTTTTTTTGTGAGTATCATATTTTTTTTTTTGTAGAAGTTATTTATAACTTTTTTTTCCTTCTTAGTTTTAAAAAAAGGTTTAATTGATAGTATCATTGCCGTGATAGTTGCAAAATCAATTAAAATATTAATTGATTCAATAAAGTTTTTAATTGAAACCCGTTTTTAGTTTTTTCTGTGTAAAAGAAGTTGCCGATAATTCGCCTTTCTTTAGAAAATTATATCCAAAAACTCGAAATTATATTCAATTTAGGTTAGCCGCCCTTTGTTTGAAAATACTTAAAGCTTATTTATAAAAATTGCAATAATTGATTTCAATTAATAGCGGGAGTTAATGTTTCGATTCAGCACATTTTTTTTTTTTAATAGAACTAAATATTAATATTTAGCCATAATCAGCTTTAAATAAAGAACAATTTAAAGATCTTAAATAAAAAAAAATGTATTAAATATTTTGGCATTTTCGAAAAAATTGTAATAAATGCAAAAAATATAGACCTATTTAAATTTTTTGTTTCGTTTACTTTACTTCTCAAAACAAAGACACATTAAATATAAGAAAACGGTCATTAACCTGATTTTTGTACAAAATAAACTGTTGATTTTAGAGATTTTTTTTTTTATATTTTTACAAAAAAAAAAAATCAAGTACTTACACATATTTTTTTACTCACGACGCGCATTAATTACTCTATACAATTGTAAAAAAAATGTACAAAAAAATCATGAATCTTAAATCTACAATAGTGCGTGATTTGCGTATTTATTTCAAGTGATTTTGAAAATGAAAAAATAAATTTTACTAAACATATTTTTATTATTTACTAATGCGTTAAATTAAATGTTGTTGTTGTTGTTTTTTTTTTAATTTGTTTAGCGAAAATTTTAATTGGTTTAAAAGAAAATCTTGGTTTTGTTCCATTTCTCTAATTGTTTTGGAGGTTTATAATATTTTAAATTTCCTCATTTTTAAAATATTGCCAATATTTTTAAAATTTAAAATTTTATTGTTTTCATTTTCAAAACAAAATTATCTAAAAAAAAAAAACAACCTCCTGCCTGTGTTACGCTCCATTTTTCTACATAACAAATTCAAACATTGCCAATAGTTTTCTTAATGATTTTAAGTTTATTTTGTTTTATATTTCAAATTCAATTTGTAAGTTGGCAATGTTATATTTATGTATGTATGTAAGTATGTTTGCTTTTATTTAATACATAATACATTTTTACAATTGTTGTTAATCACCACTAGGCCAGCCACCTAGTCGTCATTATTACTACTTACTAACTTTTAATAACATATTTTTACTGGCATTCACTGTTTCTTTATATTTTTTATAATTAATCATTTTGTTACAATGGGTTACTAAATCTTACCCAGTTAACTAACTGTTGTCTATCTTAACACACATATCAAAAATCAAATTAGCAATTTTTTTTATTTTTCAAAACTTACGGTCAACAATTGGCAGTAAGTAGTCTGTGTAGATGAAATTGTTGTAGTTTAAAAATAATAATTGCGATATGAAATTAAAATGCAAATGACTTTTTTATAAATCTGAACTCCAAACAATTTTATCCTATAGAGAAAAACATTTTTTTTTAATCCGTTTATAATTTTGAAGTCATAATTTAAATTAAGTTTCATGCGTCCTTTTTGTCCCATGGACAATAGGGGTTATTTTCTGAATAAACGTTTTTTTTTTTCAACTAAAGCTTATTTCGTGAATGGTAACACTTAGCTCATGTCTGCTTTGACAGATAATTAGTTTTATCCTTCCGCTGAACGAATATGGTCCGTATGTTCGTTATCTTGTGAAAAAAGTGAAAGAAACTGGCATCCTCATCGATAAACCAAAGCGTGAATAGCCAAAAACAGTGCGTACACCCGAGAATATTGCTGCTGTGTCAGAAAGTGTGCGTGAAGCGCCATCAACATCAATTCACCGTCGTTCTCAATAATTGAACATTTCGGAGACGTCATTGAGACGAATTTTGCATAAAGACCTTGGTATGACGCCATACAAAGTCCAATTGGTTCAGAAGTTCAAAAAAAAAGTTATTTGGCGGACCCTTTATAATTATAGTCTTATCAAATGTAAGTGATATTTTTCCGAAAATCATGAAAGGTATTATTCTGTAAATTTCGTACTGGGTCTGTTTTTGGCCAAAAGTGTAAAAATTACCTCTATATAGATCAAGTTCCATAAAATAATTATTTTTATTAAGTTGAGATTTGTTTTTATCAATTTAAAATCTTAACAATCATAATTAAAATTAAGTTTCATTGGTATTTTTTGTACCAATGCCATTAAGGGTTAGATTTTTTAAATAACAGGTAAGATAATTATAATCTCAATAAAAACTGGCGGGTGTAATGACAAATCCATTTTTAAGTGACACGCTTATATACAAACAAATGGTAGGTAGTGAAAGGGTTAAAATTTTGATGAACTTTCTTTATTGCAGAAATAATTTTTAAAATTAAAAAAAAAAAACAGAAAAATAAACATAAACATAAAAGAAAGATTTTACAGATGAAAAACTTTTTTGGATGTAAAAGAATTTGAGTGGTAAAAAAACATTTTCGAGGTGAAAAAAGTTTTGAGATTGAACAAAATTTTTGGGTGAATTTTAAATATTTTTCACCTCTACGCGTCTGATGATGAACATATGACATACAATTTTATACACCAGGCGCTACTATGAGTTGTATGGAAAATTTACGGGTACCTTCACATTTTCATTCATAACTTTTGAACCGCTGAACCGATTTTTTTCATATTCAATACCAAACTGCTTGGGAGGACGCTGAATAATCTAGCTTAAAATTTCTAGTAAGGATCAACAATATATACATTTTATGGGGTATTAAACCAATATTTCGATGCGTTACAAACGGAATGACAAACTGATATATAAGGAATTTCAAAAATTTTCGACGCTATGAGGCAATATATTTTAAATTTTATTTTGTATGACATGAATAATATGTGTTTGCCGATGTTTAGTTTAAATCAAAGGTTTTAGGTTTAAACTTTAAATCAAATTAAAAATATTGAAATAACAGTTCTTCCTTGGATTTAATTAAAGTAACATGAATTTATAGATCTCATTATATTTACCACATTTCAAAATATATACTACACAGACATAAAAATTCACAAAGAAAACCTCGATTATTTTATAAAAGACGTATTTTTCAGTTTTATGATATTTAATTGGGTTAAGGGTTACTTATTTGCATGAAATCATATTAAATACATTTAAATTCGCAAAATTAAAAGATTTTTGTATAAGTATGCTTTTTGAGGTTATTAAAATTTTGTTTGGTCCATAAAATTTAAAGTTCTTAAATAAAAGAATTCTATGATGTACGTTTTGGCGGAATTGATACAGAGCTTTAGTTGTCACAAAGTGAAATGTGTTTGAAAAAAATGCCTGTACTCGCTAGGAATGAACAAAATTTAATTTTTTGCATTTTTGACTTTTAAATGGCCATTAATTCTTTAGCTGAAGACGTTCCAACCTGAAACATTGGATGTCCGAGTTTTTAAGTATAGTCTATCTAACCCTGTCCATCGTTTCTCTGAATTCAAAACACATTGAGAAATAATAGGCATCTAGCGTCAGTTTCAACTGGCGTTGAAAATTATTGAAATTACTCATATACCCACTTCACAGTGTGTGGAGTGTATAAAAACGGATTTGAATTTCGTACTGTCCTACCTATAAATCAACAGTATTTTAATTTCGGGTACTGCAATTTAGTCAAGATTTGTCGCTGTGTTAGTTTTGTATAATATATATTGGTTTGTGATGGCCTGTAGTAGTTTATGTATATTTATTTAAATATATTAAATTTTTTTTAAACGATCAATTAACAAAATGATTATTTCATTAACATATTAAATTATATATAGTTTTCATGCCTGTCGAAAAAAGCGCTATCGACAATACAAACGCAAAATACACACATTTCCTGTGTTTTAATATCAAGTATTTTGAATGTGTAGATTTCGATATTGTAAAACCAGACCTTAAACTGTCAGAAATGTATACGACTACACATTTGCACGTTAATATTCCTACTTATATATTTAGAATGATTTTTCAATGTATTTCAAGAAAACGTTAAACCTTTAATATTGCAAGGGAATGTTTGCTAATGGGGATGTTTGGTAAAGTGGACCTTTCGTTTATCTTAGTGTTGTTGCCTTAATATGTCAAAACTGTCAACTGCCATTAGGTTTAATTTTCGCCATTTCTTTTTAAAAAAATCTCGACGTGAATCCACACGTTTTTCCTTGTTTAATTGAGCCGTTGAAAAAAACAACGCAACAGAAGATGTAATTTTTCGTTAACATAAAAAGTAAATAATTAACAAGTTTTGAAGAATTTTCTTATTCGGATTTTTGCAAATGCAAGAATTTTAGTCACAATTTTAATAACACTAATTAATTTCACATTTTCTTATGTTTTTGTTGATATTTTTGTTACAAGTTTTAGTACTTTTTTTAATGGTTTAACTTTAACCGTTTTTGATAATTTATGAGAGTTTTCCAACATGTTTAACAACAACAAAATATCGTTTATTATCCGCAATTAAAAATGTTTGCATTCCTTATGATATCTCCTAAAGCAGCTTTAAACGATGCATTAAACGTTTAATGTATTTTACAGATATTTGTCGATTTTACTTCATTTTGGTCCACTTTAGCGAACATATTTGCTAATGTGTTTTGAACATTGTTATACAGTTGAACCTCGATTATCAAAGCCTCCATTAACCGTGTACATCTGTTAACCGGCATGCTGGATATTTGATTTATTAGAGGCATAAATCAAATATAACCGTGTTTTATATCTATTATCCGTGCTTTTATTTTGTTCCTCTATTATCCGTGCAGAACATACATATATTTGTTGCGTTTTTCTTTTAACGAACATACCAATAATTGAAATTCGGGAAAAATAAATAACCTGTATTAACCGTGTTTTCGATTATCCCTGCTGAGTTCGGTCCCGTGCAACCCGGATAATCGAGGTTCAACTGTATAATTATTTTATATTAGATGCCACAAAAAAATTATTTGTTGCAAAAAAATGATCAAAGAGTTGGCCTATTAGCTGATTTTTTTTGGATTTGGATATTCCACTTAGTTTTTTATAAAGCCCGAAACCCAAATGTAGGGCCACATTAGCGGGCCTTCCCTTGAAGATTTGCCAAGTAATTAGTAATAATGATAACGGAATGGAGAGTGTAAAGAACAAAATTTGTAAAAATTCAAAATAAACATTATGTAAATTATTTTGATTTTATTATACAATTTGTTTTTATTTATTTAAAAAAAAGGAACATCTTCTTCAAAATGATATCATTTTTTGCTAATAAAATAATGAAGGGGCGAAATATTGTTAAACAAACCCGCCTGTATCTTGGCAGATACATTTTAGTCATGAGGTTTCTGTGTTAAATAAAAACCGCACATAAATTTAAAATCCGAAATGTTCTTATTTAAATTAAATAATTCGAAAGAAAAAATTGTTTTTATATGGATGTCGGAAATTAAACAAAATACGTATTAATAAACAACTGAAATCTTTCCGCCATCTGTACACACAGAGAAAAATGTTGCTATTTGCCAACCGAAATTCTGTTAATACTACTAAAATTCGGTATTTACGAATTGCAGTCGGTTGGTACAACTCAACATTAGTTCTCATAACAAAGTTCGGTTAATTCAACTGAATTTTAGTTGAAACACCCAAATATTCAGAAATCCAATGTAAATATCGTTGCATCAACTGTATTTATAAGTTGATACCATTAAAATACACTTTTCAATTAGGTTGGCACTTTATTTTTCTGTGTGTATGAATTTTAATAAAAGCAAATATTTGTGGCAATCCATCGCTAACATTATAACTATTTCAGGACAGACTGTCAGGGCAGATCTTAAGGGCGGTACCGATATATTCTGTTATTATTTTACATTTCGATAGTTTTAAATTTTTCTATATGTCAAAATTTTTGCGAAAAACAGACGGAAATTAAAAAGTAACAGCTTGTGAAGCATACTCCTTACACTGAGAGAGTTATCTTCACTTAAGCCTATATGACATCTGCTCTATTGCAGTCACTCTTTTTATAAAATGTTTTACAAAACAAAACGAAATGTCAAAAAATATCAAGTTCTTGATAGCAAAACCCTGGTAAAGTGGCTGCAAAAGAGAAAGTGTCATATAATCTTTAAGTAATGAATTTCTTCATAGCTTTAAGGAAATTTTTCACTGGAACTCGGCAATTGAAACTTTTCATAGAATCTATGAAACAGGTTTCATTAAAGTCAATGTTTGTAGAATTAATGAATATCTTTATAAAACTAATGAATCATTCCGACATTGAACCGTTTATAGAATTTATGAAACAGTTTCATAAAATTGTTGAATACTAAGAAGTTTCCTTAAAAAACTCTTCATTAATGTCTTCAAAAATGCATTGGAACTACGTCAATGAACCGCTTCATATGATGGTTTAAACAATTTCATTGAAGTTCAAAATTAATAAAAGGCTGCATTAAAATTAAAATAATAAAGCACTTTTAAAATATGTTGAACACTTAAAAATTAAATCTTAAAACTAAAGTTTGAAATGTATGAACATTAATGAAATTGTGAAATTTTATGAAAAAGAAAAAATAAGTCTTTGAAATAATTTCATAGCTCTAAGGAAAGTTTTCATTAAATTTATGAAGAATGTGTTAATTTCATAGTTCTATAGAAAGTTTTCATTTATGAAATCGAATTTTGTATGAAACTATTACATTTTATGAAAAATATCTTATTATTAATTAAAATTATTGGATATAATGAAATTCTTCATGGAATCTACAAAAAAAATTCTATGAAATTGTTTCATTAATATCATTATTTTTTTTTTAAATAAATGACAGTTGGTCTAGAATTAGGTATTGACAAAAAATACACAACAAAAATTGAGTATAGAGTCTCAAAAGCACTAAATTAAATATTTTCACAAAATCCTATTGTAGAAAAAATCTGTAGACAAATTAAAAAGTTATGATAACACATGCCTACGAAATTTTAGAGAGGTCAAGACCCTGACGCGAAATTATACTTTCCTAAAGGCTTGAGGTGCGCTGAATTCGAATCAAAAATCTGATGCTATGCAGAAACGAAAAGGCCAAAAATGGCCCATATCTCGAAAACTAATCTATAGAAAACGGAAAAAGTGACAAAATGTTTGTACACTGAAAGAATTATATACGTGATATCAATGAATTTTTTCATTAGTAGATCTATGAAGTGTCACTTAAATAAATTGTCCGAACCTACTGCAGTGGTCACAACCGAATTCTTTTGGCACACCACCCAATTCGGTTGCACCAACCGAATTTAGTTCTGACAACCGAATTTACGAGGTTGCAGCAACCAAATCCATGCGGTTGGATAAAATTTTCGAATTTTTATGAAAGTGTATTTCATGAGTAAATACTTAAAAATAAACTTAAATAAACTTACTTAAACTTACTTAAATAAACTTAAAAATTAAGCTCGGCGCTGCCGAATTTTTTTCAGCCATTTAGTGAACAAATTTTTGTTTAACAAATTTGGCAAGCAAATTGAAAAGAATATTTTGTTAAAAAAAGTTTTAAGAAAAAAAATTTGCTGAAAAAAATTTCGGCAAAAATAAGAAAAAATATAGTCGATGTATTTTTAGCGCTATATTAATGAATGAAACATTCCAAGGTGATTTTTAACTCATAACTTTTGAACGTTTCAACCGATTTTGCTCAATTCCAATACCAAAATCCTTAAAATATAAAATAAACAATGTGACTAAAATTTAGCAACCCGTCTTCTATATTGGCGAAGTATTTTGCGTTTCAACAGAAAGACGGACATCTTTATATATGTTGCGCTATTTATGTTGATCAAGAATATATATAGCTTTTCGGTTCCAGAATTTTTTTGAATGAGTTACAAACGAAACCCTTGAGCAAATATTTGTTTTAGTAGGCTGTCACTTTTGTACTTTTTAGTTTTATGGTTTTGTAAAACCAAAAAAAAAAAATATATTTTATGACCTATTCTTTTTTGATAAAATCGTTCATTCCGCAAGTGATTACCCCTATTATTTTATGATGAGACAACAAACAAATGTTTATTTTCTTTCAACTTTAAATCAGTGATGGCTGATTTATAAATTTTATTTTGCAGTTTTTTTTATAATTTTTTTCTTGAAAGAATGTCAATGAGAATTTCGTTGAGTTGTTAAATTTATACAACACAAAAACAAAAAAAAAAGAATTTCAATTTCATTATGATTTTGCTTTTTTGTTTGTTTAAATAAAAGTTTAATAACCCACATCTGGCTTTTGTATGCCACTTCATTTTGGCTGGAGAACAAGTTTTTTTTTAATATTATTTTTCAAACAAAGATTTCTTATGGTATACAGTAGTTAGAAAGCCAAAGACGCATCACATCGAAACCAGACTAGACACTTCACAAAAAGGCACATTGATGAATGAATAAATTTGTTCCATGTTTCTCAGCAGGCAAAAAATAAAAGTTTCATTTTTATACATTTTTGAAGTTTTCCAAAATAATATAATGTCATTAACACTATTTTGACAAACATTATGATTAAATTGTTTCACTTGGTTTAGCACTTTTTTACAACCAAGTGACAGATACGAATCAGCAAAGAAATATGTAATTAAATTAAGTAAAAGTTAATGGTTTTTTTGTAATTTGGTTAATAAAAAAAAAAAAAAACAAACAAAAGAAAGTTATTTTGTTGTAATTCTAAAGTAATCAATCTACGAAAAAAAATTTTGAAATGTAATAAACCAAGTTAAGACATTTTAATAAAAATGGAAAGTATTGTAATTTAATAGCTACTTATGCTACGTTTCTTTGGAAATTTTTGCAAAAAAAAAAAAAATACGCAAAAAATTGAAATGTTAATTTCATAAACTAATGGACCATTAACAATCACTACAAGACTAAGCGAAAAAAGCCCTACAAGTTAAACAAAAGTAAAAGTAATTTTTCAAAATACAAAACTATTGTAAAATATTTATAAATTTTTTATTTCCGCAAAAGTAATTCAAACAGTATTGCTCGAGAAAAAAATTATGAACTGCCTTTAAGATTTGTAACATTAACATGTCTTTGTCCTAAGAGAAGGTTTATTGACCATTCAAAGAAAGGAAAAACTTTTTTTGTATAGCAAAAAATATTGTTAATATAATAAAGGGTCCGCCAAATAGCTTTTTTCGCTCAATGATGTCTCAGAAATGTTCAATTGTTGAGAACGACGGTGAATTGATGTTGATGGCGCTTCACGCACACTTTCTGCCACAGCAGCAATATTCTCGGGTGTACGCACTGTTTTTGGCTTTTCACGCTTTGGTTTATCGATGAGGATGCCAGTTTCTTTCACTTTTTTCACAAGATAACGAACATACGGACCATATTCGTTCAGCGGAAGGTTAAAACTAATTATCTGTCAAATCAGACATGAGCTTAGTGTTACCATTCACGAAATAAGCTCTAGTTGAAAAAAAAGTTAGATGGCGGACCCTTTATAATTGAAAAATTCATCTTCATAAATATAAATAAAACGGAATATAACGCAAACTTCAAAAATAAATATAATTGTTAAAAACAAATATATGTCGTTGGATAACTATAAATAAGAAAGAAAAATCCAACAAAAAAGCAAAGAACCCAGCAAAACTTTGGTAATGGGTGCGATAAAGTAATGCATTACCTTGTAATGTGTACTCCTTATCTGTATCATTATTTTCCAACAAGAAATAATGAGTTACCGATAATTGAACACTCATGGATTACCTTGTAATGATACCTCAACACATTTTACATTACTTTAAAACATAAAATAATCACTTACCGATCATCAATTACATAGTGCATGAATTATAAATGTTAAATAATTGTTAATATATATTTTTGAAAATCTATTTATAGACACATTACTTTGTGATTTTTTGTAAGCATGAGGGTAAGGTGTATATTTTTGATATCACGAACGAAAACACGAAGCACAACCACTCATTTACATTTTAAGCAATAAAATATTATATGTATCGATAGCTCGGTTGGTAGAGTTATACCAGAGATCGAATCCCAGCATGACCACGTAATTTATTTAATAAAAAAAAAGTAATTTCTTAAAAATGTTAAGTTTTCTTCGATCTTCTTTTATTCTATTATTTTGTAGTTTAAACGAGCTTAATATCATTTATTTATTAATTATTTATTTCCAATATTTCGTCTCCACATTGGGTGACTTCTTCAGGGAACAAATATTACAATATTGTAATATTATTACAATATTGTAATATTTGTAATATTATTTAGACGAAATATTGGAAATAAATAATTAATAAATAAATGATCTTAAGTTATTTACTTAATTAAAAAAAAAATATCTGTAAAAAAAAATTTTATGTCTTTTTTATGAAAATCTACCCTGCGGGAAGCGAAGGGTCGATTGATGCAGAGTGACAAATCTGTGATATATAATTTGGGGGCACGTCACGAAACTGGTGAAACCAAAATTGTGGTGCACAAAAAAGTGTTAATTTTGGTGAAATGACCAATCACGTGACTATAGTTATGGTGACAAAACATTCACTGGAGGCTACCAGATATATCATGTAACTGGAGAAAAAGTAACATAACAACAAAGTGTACTGAAGCAACTAGGGCCGTTGCAGTTGAAGTTATTACTGGTCATTGAACTGATTCAAAACCATTAGCAGTGGATGAAAACATGGTAATTAGTGCCAAAGGATTCAGTCACTTGACTGCTACACAGCAGACATGACACTGAAGGAATTTTATCTGTACCGACTATGTGACAGTAGAAATGAAGACATAACACTCCACTGGTTAAAAAGAACTGAACACGGAACTGTGACCAGGGTTGCCAGATATGGCGATTTCTCGCCAAACGTCACGATCTTAAACTTAGTTTTTCGTTGGGTATAGACAAAATAAGTTAATTATAAAATTGATTTTTGTTGTGCCTTTTTTAAGGTTTTTTTGAACGGGGTTAAGACACACTGTTTTGGAAAAAAGCAGTGATTGGTTCCGGACGGGATATTTAGCAACTCGTGCATAATATGAAATACGCTGAATAAAAAGTGACAGGTTACTTGCTAATTACTTTTCGCATGCCCGGCACCATGTACCTCTTAGACCAGTGCAGTGGTACGTCTCGAAACTATTTCAGTCAAACTACCCCTATTACAGAACACATTGCGCTTAGTATGTGACTAGTTTTCCTTCAAAAATTGTTCTCCAGTTCTAATATACGTACATCTACACCAATCACGTAATAATTTGTTTCCCACTGGTTGTGTTGCATGTCATATAAATCTTAAAATGGTCATACTTTGACACTACCTACTTCTAACTCGTCCCGTAGTATATTCATTTCAGTCTGTATGGTGATAGGTTACCTTGGTCAAGTTATTAGATACGTCACACAGTGCTCCACAGGTAGCAAATTGTCACCTCCTATGACAAGCCCATGTTAAAAGTACCGCTCACTTTCATGTAACAGAATCGAAACTAGGACAGGTTCATACACACAAAGTTCTAGTCACACGACCATACCAGTGACTGGTCCATTTCCCGCAGGGTATTTATAGACACATTACTTTTTCCCACCATGTAACCATATAAGTAACCAGTTACTTTACCTCCTACAATGTAATGAGTCCACGTATTACTTTTAGGCTCATCGCCTGTAAAATTTATCAGTGAAGTAAGGTGTAATGTAATGCGTAAAGCCCTATGGCGATACATTACTTTACCCATGATTTGGTAATGTGTGGTTTTGCTGGGAAATACTATGTATGCATCAAAAGTGGCAACATTGTCATTGAAAAATGTATTTGTAAAAAACGCATGGTTAGTTTTAGTACAACTTCTTCCGCGTAATAAGTTAAAATATATCATGCAATTTTAAATTTGCTAAACGAAAAAAGAAAAGCAGGTGTTTGTAAGAAAATCCAACTGCAATGGAAACTTTTAGAAGACATTTGTAGCAGTTTTTTTTTTTTAATCGCAAAAAATTACAAAATACATTTTTTACGCTTGACATTTAAAGTTATAAATATTAGAATTTTATTGATTTTTTTCCGTTATAAAGCGAAAAAACTGTCAAATATAATTCGCCATTAATTTATTATCACTTAAATAAGTATACAGACAATTTTAGCTAATTTTCCTTTAAAAGATTAATGACATTAACTTACCACAAATATTTATATAAATTTTGATGGTTTTTGGTTTAACTAAAAGGAAGTAAATGTTATTACCTGTAATGAGAAGAAACGAGGAAGGTAATATATTAATCAAAAATGTTTATAAAACAAGTTAAAACAGAAAAAAAAATGTGTGAAAAGAAATTTATAAAATGTATACGAACAAAGAAATGAGACAATGTTGAACAAGATTAAGCAGGTTTAAATCAAGCTTAAGATATTTATACGGATTTACTTAAACAATTTGAATAGTAGTATATTTCATTTAAATCTTATATAATACTTATTTAAACAATAAGAATTCTTTTTAAAAATTGTTTTTTTTAAACATGTTGTAACTTGTTATAGCATGATGCCCTTTAAATTTATGATAATTGTTATCATAAAATGTGTAACATTTCAGTCATAACACAGGAGAACAAAAAAATGTTACTTTTTAAAAATTAATAAAGATGTGACCATCAATTATATATATTTCGGACATGCTGATTTCAAAGGTGTACTTGATTTTTTGATCAATCTTATCTTTAACGTTTTTTTGAAATTAAAACTTTTCGAAAGCAATGAAATCAATCTGCTTTTGTTTTGATTGAATTAAATAGCAAAAAAAAATTTTATTAAGCGTTCATATTCGCTAAAACTGTAAAAAAAAAGGTGAAGCAGTGGTTTAAATACACATAAAACGTGAAGCAGTGGTTTAAATATAAAGTTTTGTGCATTAAATATGGGCCATAAATATGAATATAGGTCTTGTTATTTAATTCCGTCAAACCAAAGGAGATTGATTGTTTTCGAAAAGTTTTAAATGCAAAACCGCCAAACTTTAAAGACATTTATCTCGAAATCTGTACCATTCATCAAACAATTAAGTACGCCATTTAAATCAGCATGTCTGATATATACAGTAGGGAGCACTTGTGAGTACATATAGGTACTTTTTACACCTAAAGATTCAGGTCGAAAAATGTTTAGACACTAGAACTAAATTATACTTTTCTGAAGGTACAAGGTACACTGAATCCAAATCTGGCCTTAGATTCACTCTCCTAAATCAGGCGTTCGAGCTATATTAACGATAAAAGTGTATTTTTTGATCAAAATGCTCCGATTTTTCACGTTCCTGGAAATGTATTTTTTATAATTCTTGTAACGGCAACTGAACACACTACTCTTATCATTTTTTTCAGTTTTTCAATTTTTAAGATAACTTATTTCCTTACGCCATTATTGTAAATTGAAATTGAGGTTGTAACAGCAATTTTAAAGTCCTGCAATGCAAAATTTTAAATAATTAAAATTTATTATCAAGTTCAACCGACGACAATGTCGTAAGGAAATAAGTTATCTTAAAAATTGAAAAACTGAAAAAAAATGGTAAGAGTAGTGTGTTCAGTTGCCGTTACAAGTATTATGAAAAATACATTTCCAGGAACGTGAAAAATCGGAGCATTTTGATCAAAAAATACACTTTTCTCGTTAACATAGCTCGAACGCCTGATGTCGTAGAGATGTCTTTAGGTGTAAAAAGTACTTACATGTACTCCCCACTGTATATATATACTTAATGGTCAGATCTCTATTTATTTTTTCTATGTCATGCCGTGTAATTTCTTTAATATCCATATTGTATATAATTTTCATTCTTTCATTCATGTTATTTTTATAGCAGTTCATACTTAATACATAAAAAACTGCTCCCTTTTAATATAATTGCTTGAAATGTGGTGCATGTTCTTTCTTAAAAATTTTAAGCTTACGTGACTTAATAAAATCACGTAATTTATTGTCTGCGATAAAAAAAAAGAAAGAATACCACAAATATTATACAAAAATCAAGGGGAATTAAACAAACACCTTCCATATAAGAAAGATTTTAAATATACAAACACTTCAAAATTTGTGTTGGTTATTTATGCTATTAAAAATTTAATTTAATATTTCGATGGTTGGAATGCTGACAGATTTTCAACAATTTTATGCCATAGAAGTTGTCAGATTGTGAGGATTTTTTTTAGTTAGTTCAGTTTTCATTCTATAGCAAATTGTTAGTAAGCGTTCTACAATATGGCGCCTAACGTGAAGATTGGAATCACCAGTTATAAATATTAGATTTCTATTGAAGCTACTTTTTCTATACAAAATTGTTAAGAAATAAGGACTTCAGAAGAATTGTTGCTGAGAATCTGATTTCCAGGAAAATGTTGACATTATCACGTTGGGCGCCAAATTCTCATTAAATCAACTTGTTAGTAGCAGTAGGCACCCCACATGAAAGTTAGAAATTTGGTAATCGGATTTAAAGTAACTTTTGCCAGATTCTTAAAAGTATTCCCATTCTTAAGTACACTAAAGAATTATCCTTCATGATATTAATAAAATAAATGACTAAATAAAAACAGGATTTCTATTCGTAGATTCAATAAAGATAATTCTCTCAGTGTGGGTAAGGTATTTGTTTACGAATTTTAGTCGTTCACTACCAATGGGACTTATATATCATAGAAAGAGTTTAAAAAAACCTTTCTGACGACACTTTTCTTTACCAATTCTTATTTAGGAAATTGTAGTATCAATAAAATAATTTGTAACTATTTAATTGAATTTGGTTCAATTAAAATTTTAATCATATCTATTATTGAACATTGTTAATTAAAACTTAAAAAAATTGTCAAAATTAAAAAAAACGCTGAAATTAAATAAAATTACTGAAATTTAAAAAAGGCCGATTTTTAAAAAAATCGTCAAAATTTAAAAGAAAAAACGAAAAACTTTGAAAAAAAATCGCTAGAATTAGAAAAAATTGCCTGAATTTAAAAAAATTTACAAATCTATATTATTTGAAAAAATCTCAAAAATTTAAAAAAAAAATCACCAAAATTTAAAAAAATCCAATTTAAGTTTGAAATAAAAAAAATTTTATTTAAATTTTATTGACAATAATTTTTTCTGTGTAAAATGAAATTTGTCATATATATAAAGAAATGTTTGCCCAAAATATACTTTTTATATTCTAAGTAACTTTTCTGTAGAAAAAATAACCTCACATATCGCACACCCAGATCAAAAGTGACTCAACTCAAAGTTTTAATTTTTCGGTTTTATATGCTTAAACTATGCACAAAATACTTGTTTATCTATAAAAAAAATATCAGTGTATTTTGTTGTTGTTAACTGTTGCTAAAAAACAATTATGTCTTTCTTTATGTTTCAACTGGTATAAAGTTGCAAATATTTTTTGCCGATTTCTGAAAAATCAAAAATTTTGAGTTGAGTCACTTTTGTACTAGGTGTGCGATATAAACTTTAATCATACTTTCTGAATATTAAATTAAATTATATAACCTTCTTAAAATTCCATTATATTCGTTACAATTTAAAATTTAATTCCAATTAAAATATAGTTCAAAACAACTTATATTTTGGATGATTCAACTTGTCTCTATGTCGTTTTTTTTTTCGTGTTACTGATTTAGGAAAAACGTGTATTGTATTTTAATTTGACCCACATAGTATATATATTTTCTTTAAGTTGTAATAACCTAAAACATTGACCGAAAAAAAAACAAGTTAAAATAGCAAAATACAACAGTATTTTACACCAACCCAAGTGTTGGTTTATATAAATAATAAAATTATAAACCCCGAAATGAAAGCAAACTGTACTGTAAATATGTGTATTATGATGATGATGACATTGTGGTATAGTTAACATTATGACGCAACTAGAATATTTTATTTATCCTCTTCAAGTTGGTTTTAACTACTATCGAATAGACAGAAATACAGTATTAAATACAACTAAACTATGTTTATTAGGGTGGATCGAATTTGGTCTTTTAAGAAGTTTTGCTAAATGCAGTTAATATATTTTAGCTTAATCGGAATTGATCTTTTGCTTGTGTTATGAAAAATATCATTATAAATGGTCCGCCAAATAACTTTTTTTTTGAACTCCTGAACCAATTGAACCAATATTGCGTCATACCAAGGTCTTTATGCAAAATTCGTCTCAATGATGTCTCCGAAATGTTCAATTGTTGAGAACGACGGTGAATTGATGTTGATGGCGCTTCACGCACACTTTCTGCCACAGCAGCAATATTCTCGGGTGTACGCACTGTTTTTGGCTTTTCACGCTTTGGCTTATCGATGAGGATGCCAGTTTCTTTTACTTTTTTCACAAGAAAACGAACATACGGACCATATTCGTTCAGCGGAAGGATAAAACTAATTATCTGTCAAATCAGACATGAGCTAAGTGTTGCCATTCACGAAATAAGCACTAGTTGAAAAAAAAACGTTAGATGGCGGACCCTTTATTTATTAAAACTTTCGTTTACTCAATTAAGAAGTTTCATTAAAAAAATAGTTTCATAAAAATTGATCTTTTGCTTGTGTTTTCATAAAATTTTATGAAAAATACAATTTTTTTTTATTAAAACTTTCGTTTACTTAATTAAGAAGTTTCATTAAAAACCTAGTTTCATAAAAATTATGTTGTTTTTCCTAAATTTTAGTTTTTCATTCACTGAGGCAGAAAATTTTCATTGGTTTACTGAAAATTTTCATTATTTTTCCTAGACTAAAATTCTCTTTGTGTATCGATATTTTAGGTATTTTTCTCTGGTAAATGAGAAAGAGTAAAGAAATTTTTTTTAATACAACTTTTGTTCGAAAACTTTAGAATTTCAGACAAAAAGCGCAAGTCGCCGATTAATTCCGCTTTGTCTTAAAGTCTGAATTCGATACCAAAAAAATAGATGTTTACTTGGTTTAAAAATTTTAAAACTTCGATTTCAAAAAACATTTTTTGTTCAAAATTTTCAGATTTTTAACAAAAAGCGTAAGTCGCAGATCACTTCCGATTTGACTTGCATCTATCCTCAACATGTATACACCAGCCCTAAGCAAAATTCCTTCGAAGTCCCAAGTCGATCTGCGCTAATGTACATACTATCCACAGCATGTATGCACCAGCCCTTAGCAATATTCCTTCGAAGTCCCAAGTCGATCTACGCTAATGTACATACTGTCAATCAGGCGCGGATCCAGGAAGAAGGAAAATGGGACATTCCCCCAAAATTAAATTTTTCAATACAAAACTGGAAAAAAGTGTTAAATAAAGTTAATTAAAAATACTTTTATTTCCCTCCCCAAAACTTTTTTCTGGATCCGCGCCTGCTGCCAATAGAGTATATATTTTACTACGCACACTTTTACTGAACATGTGTATAAAATTGTGACAGTTAAGTGGAATTTTTGTGTTAGTGACAGCAACAAGTTGTTTTTGTTTATTTAACAATTCCAAGAAATTAGTTTTTCAATCAATTTGAATAGATATTTTTATAATAAATTATATGTATATAAGAAATCCTTGTAACTGCTTGATTAATAACAAAAAGGAAGTAAACTAATTTCAAGGAATTTTGTTTTCATAATTGGAAGGTTTTCAGGGTTTAAAGTGCTTTTATGGGAAATTGTACACAATTTTTGCTAACAAAATATGTTTAATAAGTGGAATTCTAGAAGATTTAAAATTTAGTAACTGTTGCTTAAATCTGATTACTTTTTTATAAGATCATTAAGTTGGGAGCCATGTTGTTACCAACAAGTTGAGTGCAATCGGACTTATTTTACACTGAGAGAATTATTATTCATGATATTAATGAAACAAAACCATTGGATTTTTTTTTCGTAGATTCAATAAAGAATTTCATTATAACCAAGAAATTTTATTCATATGAAGAAATTTTTCATAAATTTTTTATCATAAATTTTCATAGTTTCACAAAAAAAATTCAGTCCATTTCATAAATTATCTCTTCATTAATTTAATGAAAGTTTTCTTTAGAGCGATAAAATCATTTCAAAGATTTAAGTTTTTCATAAAATTGCATAAATTCATTAATTTTCATACATTTCAAACTTTAGTTTTAAGATTTATTTCTTAAGTGTTCAACATATTTTATAAAGAGCTTTAATATTTCAATGTAGCCTTTTATTAATTTTGAACTTCTATGAAATTGTTAAAAAAAAAATAACATATGAAGCGGTTCATTGGCTTAGTTCCAATGCATTTTTCAAGATTTTCATGAACAGTTTTATTAATTAAAAGAACTGCTTAATATTAAATAAATGTATGAACCTGTTTCATAAACGCTTCATTGTCGAAATGATTCATTAGCTTCGCGAAGATTTTCATTCATTATACAAACATTTCATAAACATTGACTTTAATGAAACGAGTTTCATAGATTCTATGAAAAGTTTCAATGGACGAGTTCCAGTGACAAATTTCGTTAAAGCTATGAAGAAATACAATTTTGAAGTGAAGATAATTCTCATAAATCATAAAATTCATACATATATCATAAAAATAATATCATTTTTGAAATCCTAAGGAAATTTCCTTTCGTTTGAGTATACACACTTATACCGGTTAAGAAGAAAATAGAAAAAAATTCCAGAGTTGGTAATATGTAGATATATTTTTTGCCAATGTTTTTAATGACGACCAAACTTTAAGATTTTCCTAAGACTCCTTTTATTTAGAAAATAAGAAATATTTAGTTTTGTAAATATTTATATTTTTGGTAATTTTTTAAAATTTGTACAAAAAATATCAGATATCAGCAATACAGTGATTTTAAATAAAACGAAAACCCGGTTATTCAAACCGGTTTTTAATTTAAAAATCAGAAAACCGGTTTTTTTTAAAAAAGCGTTTTTTTTGTGTATTCGAAAACCGGGTTTTCGAATATGTCGAATATTTGACAGTTCTAGTTTCTGGGTGTTGCGTTGGGCGCCATACTGTTATGAACCATTTGCTCATAATCTTATAATTATTCTGTAAGAAAAAGTTGCTTAATAGAAAATTTTTCTTAGGACTTGTGATATTTTTATATCAACATTCTCCTAAATAATGCTTACATTTTCAATGGCTTGTCAGTCAATTTGTTTTAAAATCATTACATTATATTCGTTTTAAATCATAATTTTAATAATTTCCGAGAACTCTACATAATTTAGACTGACATTTAATATTCTTTAATGAAAACAATTTATCATTTTTGTTTATTTTTTTTATTATAGAAGTCATCAACATGAGACGCATCAGCAACATCTATCATAAACAATATTTAGTTGTTGTTACTTTAGTCAAGGACGTCGCTTAAAGTTAAGAAGAAGAAAAAAAGCTTATATATTTTAATTGGTTTTGTTTTTTGTACACTCTTATTAATGTTTGGAAACAATAAACCAGATTTAGTTAAAAACAACGTAAAAGAAGAAATAAACCTGTTGCCATCATGGTGATAAGCTAAATTATAAGTTAAGTGCACAAAAATGCACCAAGTCTAACAAGGAAAGTATGTTGGGTGGTTCCTACAGATTTCAATGAAATTCGGATATAAGACAGAGGAGACGAAAATAATAAAAAACAAATTGGTAAGAAACATACCTGGCCAATCGCATATTTAGGAGGTAAAAATGGGTTTTTCGTAACTTTCTTTTTTTAAAACTGTTTACTATTTTTTGTATATCAATGGAAAGGTCATACAAATACCTTTGATACCATTTGATACCTTTGATACATTTCATACCAAATTTGTAGTATATTGTTTCTTTGAAGAAGCTTGCAAAATAGCCAATAATGAAAAGTTGTGTTATTTTTTCTTACTTTGCCGCTTCTATAACATATCAAAATTGTATGGCAACCAGAGGGAGCCCATCAGCGGTTCTGCCTTGTAAGTCTCGAAATACTCTATACAATGAAAACAAAACTCAACCACCGAGTGTACTTAAAACTCATCGTCTGGCTAATTTTATAATACTAAAATATACGACTACATAGTATTAAAGTGTAATTTAATCACATCACACGGCCCTCCTAAGAAAACAAAAACAACATACAATTGTACTTAACACACGTTGCGTGTTGGTTGAAAAATTTTGTTTTAAAAAGAAACATGTAATTTTATCTAAAAAATATATATTTTTGCTGTAATTTCTTGTTAGCAAGTAGTGGTTGATGAAGAGCGGGAGGGGGCCTCATTTCTCAAGTATTTCCCCTTTTTTTCACATACTACAACATTTATTTATGTTTTTGATGGTTGCGGTTATAATCACTCTGAAAAGACGGTCTATGTCATTTTATGGGTTTTCTAAAGATTGAAGATTTCTTGGTTTTTATTAATATTTTTATATTTTATAATTTATTTAATGTTTATGTTTGTGGTTCGTACGTTGAAATGTGGTTATTCAATTAAATATACAATTTTTATTATTATAAATTTTAGTTCCTTTTACTTTGATAACCAAAAATTTTATTTAAAAATGTATGCTTCCTATTTCCGTTAGAACTTAAAATTTTAAAGAAAGCTGTATTGAATATTATTATACACTGAAGGAAATATATACTAATAATGTCGGTTATTAGCATCCGACAATTTTTATGAAGAATATTTATTACCCAGTAATGTTATGAACCAGAAACCCTTAATAACTTAATAAAGGTTAATTTTAGTTTCAAAATTTCATTTAACTAATGCTGTCGTATTACGTTTTTACATACACATATAGACTCCTAATGATGTATTCTTAAAGATTCATTATTTAAATTTATTATTTGATGTTTATCTTAAAAAAATCACATGTACACAAATTTCTTTACCATAAAAACTATTCTATAAAATAAGTTCATATATCTTGTCAATAATTTATAATATTCTGGCACCCAACATAACCGAGTACTTGTCATGTTGGAATGTATTTAAAAACAATGAGAATGCAAGAGGATTAAAAGAAAAAACAATACTCAGAAATTACCTATTCGTGGATTAGTTAATGTTAAATATTCTGATTACAAAAGCGTTCTAAGACCTTCCGCCAGTGGATGGTTTAGCGGTTCAAGTCACGGACAAATTCATAAATAGAAATTTAAAAATACTTTAAACAATGATGACTAATTTTCTATTTAATAACCAATATATATTCACAATGATAATTCACTTAAATTTCGAATACAACTAATTTAAGAAGAGAAGTAAATTTTAAGAAATTTGTACTTTTACCCGAAAGTGAAATACAGAACATGCCGAATATTTCAATTATTTTGATAATGATTTTTGAATAGTAACGATGTCAGTTTTCTTTATTTTCTGTTTTTATATACATCGAGAATATTTGTTGTCAATTATATTTATTTATAACAAGCTTTCAACCTCCGTATATCCACAGAATTAAAGAAAATTAGATATTTTAGCTGGGTTGATACATGTATTTGATATGGCAAAAGATCTAATCAGAACCCGAAGATTTAGAAAAGCTAGAGCCTCCAGAATAGGCAGAGCTTAATTATCAATTTTGCTACATTTTTGTCTTCTTAGCAATCAAACCAGTGGCTAGGGTCTTTCCATAACAAGCGTTAGTTAAAAGTGATTTGAATCCTAACGGTGTTTTAGCAGTTTTTTTCGAAAATACTATATCAATGAATTTGAACGGATGGTTTCTTCGAGAAGGAATAAGATATTGGAAAGGTTCAACCAGAATGTTGAAGGCAACACAAAATAATTTCAGACGACATAACAATTTTAGTAAATAAAGGTTAATTCGCGCCAATTCTTATCTTCATATTGGGCGCCATATTGTTACGTTTCACTCAGCAAGTACTTTTGGAGAACCGTTTTCAATAAATCTGAAAGGATTATTTGTAAAGAAATGGTAAAAACAACTGTATTTGATAACATCTACACTCAGGGAACTTCTGCTGTAAATATTTATAGTAGTTTGAGTTGTAATACAGTGATATTTATTTTTAAGTGAAAAAAAAGAGTAATTTGTTTAAGAAATTTTTATTTAAAAAAACAAACCACATCAAATTACTGTATTATGATTTTACATTCATTTTATACAGTAGTTTTTTATTTAAAAAAAATAAAACAAATAAATGTTTGTATATTTTCTCTTCCCATATTGTTACGTTTCATTCAGCAAGTACTTTTGGGGAACCGTTTTCAATAAATCTGAAAGGATTATTTGTAAAGAAATGGTGAAAACTTAACTGTATTTGATAAAATCTACACTCAGGGAACTTCTGCTATAAATATTTGTAGTTGTTTGAGTTGTAATACAAGTAATCTTTATATTTAACCGAAAAAACAGTCATTTGTAAAAGAAATTTAAAACAAACCACATCAAATTACTGTATTATGATTTTACATTAATTTTATACAGTAGTTTTTTATTTAAAAAAATAAAACAAGTAAATGTTTGTATATTTTTAATTTTTACTACAATTGTTGTTCATTTTTTGAACAGTAAAAAACAAATGACAATGTTAGTTGAATTTACTGAAATGTAAGTCATAATTCCTTTAAGTGAAATTTCATTTGTTTTCAACTACATTTGCAGTGATATTTACCTATATAGTATTCAAAGTGCAGTCTAAAGAAAAGTAGTATTAGTTAAACTCTGAGTCTGATAAAGTTTCTATAAAAAGTTTTTGTCTAAATGTTTGAAATCAAATACCGTTTTTATCAAAAATGCTTTATACGTATATTCGCTGTCCAAAGTTTCTCTCAAACTGAATTTTTATTTCTGTACATGCAAGTACTTGCAAAATATAAATTTTTTAAATTTTCCCACTTGATTTTTAAATAAGTTTGTAATGTGTTCATGTAAAATACATATTTTATACATATTTTTATATTAACCCCTATATTCATGATAAAAACGACTGGATTTTTTTATTTTGATATATAGCATATCATTACACCCCACTTGGCGCTCGTTGGTGTGATTGTTACTAAAGTGAGGTTATCGCCAGCCAGCAAGTAGGCAAGCAATTCATTCATTTCGTTTAAATTTTTTCATACATAACTTTTTTAGGTTCAGTTTAGTAGTTCAATTCAGTCAATTCATTTTAGTCATGTCTGTTTAAGTATACAATGTTCTTTTTATTGATTTTTCCTTCATTGTTGACTGCCAGAGCTTTTAATGAATTAATTTATTAAATTTCTTTTGAAATTTGCGTTTTATGAATATGGTACTATACTAAAATATTCAATTTGGATGAATTAACAAGCACCATTCCGTATGTTTTCCATGCAAAATGAATAAATTATCTAATGAATTGATTCATTTTATAATAGATTAAAAGAAAATGATTCAAGGTTTGATGTTGTTATCTTAGACAGAAACTTTTTAAAGAAAATATTAACTTTTACCAGGCAACACAACTAAAATCTTTTATAAATTTAATGAAAGAAATATTTTATTTAGCTATTTTTAAGAGTTTCGTTTTAACGAAAAAAATTATGATTGAAGTTGATTGTAACTGGAATAGGCATTAATGCTGCATAGAATCAATCAAAAATTTTGAGAATGAATGGATTATTTCTTATGAAATGGCATGCAAACATTTATTAAAGCTGAATTGAATTTAGGGTGAATTTATTCTTTTAAAGTTCTGCTGCCTGCTTCTACTGTTGGTTGTAGTACTTTTATTTTTTTTTTACATATTCAGTACGTCCTCTATCATTTGAGGAGCCATGGTTTTGACATTTCTCTCTTGTTCAGTTTGGTTCTTTTTTTTTGCTATTATTGTTTAAAGTACTTTTAAGCATTTATGTATAAAATGTATGTTGGTTGGGTTGTCAAGTCTAAAGAGTCGGTGTTTGTGTTGTTTGAAAATGTGCAACAAATTCCAAACATAATTTTTTTTGCTATTTTTGTAGTGTGCTGTTTATTATTTGTTAAAACTTGTCCATTAGGTTGGCCCATTTTGACCGCTTTGTGGAATTTGCTGTGAGCTTTCAAAAATTATAATAAGGGGAGTCATTCGACATACATTGGCCAAATTTCAACGCCCTACGACGATGGGAAGTACTAGCGACGCGATCAAATATGTTAACGAAATAGGTAAAAATTCCCTATAGTTATAATTTTTAGTTTAAAAAACCTATATATAATGCCATAGTTCCAAAAGATAATAAGCCTCATATCATAAGGTCAAAATGTCCTTAGTTTCCATAAAAAAGGACTGCAAGGACCAAAATTCAAAAAAGCTAGTAACAAAAAGATGAATAATCATTGTTTTATACTTCTAGATTTTTGCAATAGGTCAATAATGCAATGAATAGTGTTGGATACCAAATTAAAAGTAAGTCAATAACTTTCGATTTATACTATAAAAACTATTATGAATACATTAAAAAAAAAAATACGATTATTAAAAACTAGATTTACATAAGTTTTTTAAAAACGCTATAACTTCGTGGATGTAAACTATATCATGTTGTATATCTTTTGAAATATATTTAAAATACATTTCATTTTATGTATAAACCATTAATATTGGTTGGTTACTAGCTTTTTTTTACTTTGCAGGTCCTTGTAGTCATTTTTATGCAAACTAAGGACGTTTTATCCTTCTGGTGCTTATTATCTTTTGCAACTCTTTCATTATATATAGTTTTTTTTAACTAAAAATTTTAAATATAGGGAGTTTTGACTTCCCATCGTAGTAGGGTGTTGAAATTTGTCCAATGTATGTAAATTCCACCAATTGGTCAAAATGGGCCACCCTATTGTCCATATATACTAAATTAAACGATTCGACGCATGTCAAAGTAAGTTATCAACCTTGTAAAGGTCTACAAAGTAAATAATTTAGATGGTAGAAAACGGAAAATTAAACAATGTTTATATATCTTGCATGTCTGTAGTAAATTTTTCTTGTGTTTTTTTAGTAATTAAGGTAAAATAATAGTAATTATTAGAAAAGGGGTAAAAATAAGACATTTTTACTGATGGAACATAATCAAAAATGTCCTGAATAATCGTATATAAAAAATTAAGACTCTCATAGACAACATATCAACGGTCATTAATGATAAGTCATCAGTAAAATATGACATGTCGTATGTGATTAATGGGAATTGGCAGATTATATACACTCAAAAAAAAGTCTGTTTAATATTTTGTTAAATTTCTATTTATATTATTTAACTAACTTAGAGCAACGTTAAACGGTTTTACTAAAAAACTAATTTTGAACAAATTTTTACCTAGTTTTTGTTGCCACCGAAATTATGCTCGAAAATTTCTAGTATTTCTGTAGTTTTTGGTTTGATTATAAAGTCATTAAGTGTTTTTAATTACAATGTCATTTTAAGAAAATTTTTAAAAATTTATAAAAAATTTTTCATTAATTCAACCAAATTTAAGTCGAGACTTGATTTTTTTAACAATCCTACTGATTAGATTGAAGACAAATAATTTTGACATATAATTGTATATGGCACATATTAATCAAATTAAAATCACATCTAATTTAAAAATCATTTGATTTATATTTAAATTTTCTTTATTACTTGAAATGTGAAACAAAATAGTGCGGATTTCCAAACAATTTTAAAGAATTTTATTTAGTTATATCAAATTGTATCAAATTATATATAAATTGACCAAATTAGAGAGACCAATTTTTCGGATCAAATTATATCATATGTATGCCATGGGATCACATTAGATAAGGTTATGTATGCCATTTTTCGGATCAGCTAAGATATGCTGTGAAATGAAATTATATATATAACTATATATTTTTATATATGCCCATATCGGAACTTTTTTCATCGGGGACTTACAAAAAAGTGCAACAGAGGTCATTATGTTAACCATGTGGAAGTCCTGACATTTTGAAATTTATTTAAAACAATCACAAAAAAAAATTAGATATAATTTTCAGCAAAATTTTTTTCAATCCACTAAGCTCCAGCAAAAAAATTTGTTGATTTTCATTTGCACTGTACTAAGTGTCAGGAAAACATTTTGCTGAATTTACTAATTTTTTGCTAAAAATCATGTCACTGATTTCCAGCAAAACACATTTAGCAATTTTTCTGCAAGGATCCTCCAAGCAAAAATTTTGCTGACTCAACTAACTTTTTTTTGCTAACTTTACGGACTTTTTTGTGAGTGTATAAAAACCAGAAAGTGCCACATGTTGGCCATTAATGACAAGTCAGTTTTAATATATGGCAGGAATATTACAATGACAATTTATTCGAGTGAAATGACATTGTAAAATCAAAAATGACTGTCGTTGGGCGCCATTTATGACTTATTAAAGAATTTAATTGAAGAAATTTGCAGATTCGAAATACCATTAAGAACAAGCCACTTTTAATGCATGGGATGTCAAATATAATTAAACAAGCATTATTGCAAATTCGAAAATGACCCATGTTAGGCGCATTTTGTATAGTTTAAATGTACAAAAGATTTTGAATGTTCCCATTTAAACAAACTAAATATTTTAAATAAAAGCTGGCCTGCGTGACAAGTTTTACAAAATTTCTAAATGTATTCAACGTAAAAAATTCTATTTTAAAATTGACACCCGAATATAAAAAAACAAAAAATTACAAAATTAGAATATTTCTAAAAAAAACCGCTAGTAAGATAATGTTAATTAAAAGAAACAACACAATGAAAATGAAAATTATTCAAGTTCGAGGCCATACTCTATATTTCTTCATTAGGATATTGTCCTAACAAATAATCTATAGAGTTTTTTGTTTTCAAATTTATTATTTGACCCTTTCAGGAATGTGTTGATAGATCTATTTCGGGAATTTTCTAGGTTCCCATCATCAGAACACGTTTTGAAAGCGGTAACAATCCCATGCCAAACATCAACCATACATATGAACTAGTTTACTCACTACATGAGAACTAATATACATATGAGTTTGAAGTTAAAGATTATAACCATTGATCAAAAAATAAATTGAAAACTTGTTTGATGTGCAAGATCCACCTCTGGTGGATATTCAATACACGTTTTTTTGTTTCTCTCCTCTTTTTATATTTTGTTTAGTTTGTAAACAAACCAGGGGAAGTAAACTTGGCGGTACTCTGCCTTTTATACAAGTTTGTTATAATTTTTATTAAAAATAAAAATTATGTTTTTTTCGACCTTTAATTGTGCAATGAAAATGAAAATTATTCAAGTTCGAGGCCATACTCTATATTTCTTCATTAGGATATTGTCCTAACAAATAATCTATAGAGTTTTTGTTTTCAAATTTATTATTTGACCCTTTCAGGAATGTGTTGATAGATCTATTTCGGGAATTTTCTAGGTTCCCATCATCAGAACACGTTTTGAAAGCGGTAACAATCCCATGCCAAACATCAACCATACATATGAACTAGTTTACTCACTACATGAGAACTAATATACATATGAGTTTGAAGTTAAAGATTATAACCATTGATCAAAAAATAAATTGAAAACTTGTTTGATGTGCAAGATCCACCTCTGGTGGATATTCAATACACGTTTTTTTGTTTCTCTCCTCTTTTTATATTTTGTTTAGTTTGTAAACAAACCAGGGGAAGTAAACTTGGCGGTACTCTGCCTTTTATACAAGTTTGTTATAATTTTTATTAAAAATAAAAATTATGTTTTTTTCGACCTTTAATTGTGCAATGAAAATGAAAATTATTCAAGTTCGAGGCCATACTCTATATTTCTTCATTAGGATATTGTCCTAACAAATAATCTATAGAGTTTTTTGTTTTCAAATTTATTATTTGACCCTTTCAGGAATGTGTTGATAGATCTATTTCGGGAATTTTCTAGGTTCCCATCATCAGAACACGTTTTGAAAGCGGTAACAATCCCATGCCAAACATCAACCATACATATGAACTAGTTTACTCACTACATGAGAACTAATATACATATGAGTTTGAAGTTAAAGATTATAACCATTGATCAAAAAATAAATTGAAAACTTGTTTGATGTGCAAGATCCACCTCTGGTGGATATTCAATACACGTTTTTTTGTTTCTCTCCTCTTTTTATATTTTGTTTAGTTTGTAAACAAACCAGGGGAAGTAAACTTGGCGGTACTCTGCCTTTTATACAAGTTTGTTATAATTTTTATTAAAAATAAAAATTATGTTTTTTTCGACCTTTAATTGTGCAATGAAAATGAAAATTATTCAAGTTCGAGGCCATACTCTATATTTCTTCATTAGGATATTGTCCTAACAAATAATCTATAGAGTTTTTTGTTTTCAAATTTATTATTTGACCCTTTCAGGAATGTGTTGATAGATCTATTTCGGGAATTTTCTAGGTTCCCATCATCAGAACACGTTTTGAAAGCGGTAACAATCCCATGCCAAACATCAACCATACATATGAACTAGTTTACTCACTACATGAGAACTAATATACATATGAGTTTGAAGTTAAAGATTATAACCATTGATCAAAAAATAAATTGAAAACTTGTTTGATGTGCAAGATCCACCTCTGGTGGATATTCAATACACGTTTTTTTGTTTCTCTCCTCTTTTTATATTTTGTTTAGTTTGTAAACAAACCAGGGGAAGTAAACTTGGCGGTACTCTGCCTTTTATACAAGTTTGTTATAATTTTTATTAAAAATAAAAATTATGTTTTTTTCGACCTTTAATTGTGCAATGAAAATGAAAATTATTCAAGTTCGAGGCCATACTCTATATTTCTTCATTAGGATATTGTCCTAACAAATAATCTATAGAGTTTTTTGTTTTCAAATTTATTATTTGACCCTTTCAGGAATGTGTTGATAGATCTATTTCGGGAATTTTCTAGGTTCCCATCATCAGAACACGTTTTGAAAGCGGTAACAATCCCATGCCAAACATCAACCATACATATGAACTAGTTTACTCACTACATGAGAACTAATATACATATGAGTTTGAAGTTAAAGATTATAACCATTGATCAAAAAATAAATTGAAAACTTGTTTGATGTGCAAGATCCACCTCTGGTGGATATAGAAAATTCCCGAAATAGATCTATCAACACATTCCTGAAAGGGTCAAATAATAAATTTGAAAACAAAAAACTCTATAGATTATTTGTTAGGACAATATCCTAATGAAGAAATATAGAGTATGGCCTCGAACTTGAATAATTTTCATTTTCATTGCACAATTAAAGGTCGAAAAAAACATAATTTTTATTTTTAATAAAAATTATAACAAACTTGAAACAACACAATTATAAAATATACCGGTCAAACAACTGATGATAAAATGTTTGAATTGAATATTTTGTTTTGGAATATAAAACCTAAATAAAAAACATTAAATGTCAGAACAGTAATAAAGTTCTACATAACGTTAAAGTGAATTGTGAAAACAAAACAACAAAAAAACAGTTGTGTAAATATAAATTAAAACAGATTTTTCACACACTGTAACTGTAAGTTTTAAATATTACAAGAAAATGTTGAACGATGGCAACAACTACAAAAACAAACGTATAAAGTAGCACCACTACTGCCACCAGCAAAGCTTTTGAGTGAAGAAGCCTATTAATGCCTAAAGATGTATAACAAAACACACAACTCTAGGTCACTGTATAGAATAGACAGAAAAACTAGAAGAAGAAGAAAAAAAACAACGAAAAAGTCTATAACTAAAACAATGGCATCTTAAGAAAAACATCTCAAGTACGTTGGAAGAAAATAAAAAAAGAGTAGTTTTTCAGAAAAGTTTTTTCGAATATGTACTATAGAGAAACAAATGTTCTAAGATTAATGTGACCCACTAGTTTTAAATTTATTGAGATGACATTCATTGAAAATGTGTTCAAATGGTGCCCAACGTGAGACATATACAGATTTATTCGCCATTTTCTAGATGAAAGGAATTTTCCCGTTTTTCAAGGAAATTTTGGAGTTTATGATCACATTTAGGAGATTAATCTCATTTTCGGTCGACAATGTCAACCACAGAGAGAAATGACATTTATATATTCTGAATGCGAAGTAAAATGTCGACCATATCGACTCGACATGCCTTCATAATTTATTCTTCACATGGTTGCCATATTTTTGCATGAATTAGATTTGTTATGACCTCTTCTTTATGGTTTCGGAGTTTATGATCACATTTAGGAGATTAATCTCATTTTCGGTCTACAATGCCAACCACAGAGAGAAATGACATTTATATATTCTGAATGCGAAGTAAAATGTCGACCATGTCGACTCGAAATGCCTTCATAAATTATTCTTCACATGGTTGCCATATTTTTGCATGAATTAGATTTGTTTTCCAGCACAAAGTTGCAAAAACTCATAGAAGGGTTACTCAAATTTGTGACTGAGTAGAAAAAATTCGTACTTTGGGTACAAAAAAAAAAAAATACGAAATTTACTGCTAGAAAGCAAAAATAAATACAGTAAGAGTGCATATCGGCCGAAATTTTGCTTTAACTTTTTATCTTCTTCCTGTCCACTTAGTTCATTGAGAAGAATGGAACCACTTTATAGCTTTTCCAAAATATTCTGCAATACACCAATACTTTTATGTAGTTCCAGCTTATTCCACTATACTTTGTATCTTGAAGCATGCGTCTTTGTCGTCTTGGCCCACCTCTTCTCATGCCTTACTTTTTCTGGATCCTTGCTTAAGGTATGTCCGATCCAATTCCATGAAAAAGACCAAGTTCCAATTGCATATCCGATTATCGGTTGGAAAGTAAACAAATTTCAGGTGAGATGTTCATTTGAGAGTGCTAATTAATGCAGAGCCTAATACGAAAATAAAATATTTTGTATTACTTAGGCCCTGCAGGAACCTTTCCATCACCTGCCGGTTGTCCGGGGTTCTTATTCAACGTAATGAGAAGTATACCTAATATTAGGTCTTGTCACTATCTACAAACTCTTAAACATCCATTAGCTTGCAGCTCAGCTTCAACGGATGTCTTAATTCAATGGGAGCTATATTATATGATCAATATTGAAATCGGTCAAGAATTTATTCAGCCAATTTAAAAAAAAAACTTTAGTTTTTAATTGGAATTTTTTTTTTATCAAAAAGCTCCAATTTTCCTCACTATGCAAATGTTCACAAGTTGTAAGCGAAAATCTTTACATTTTCTTCAAATACAGCATTTGAATTGGTGCTTTAAGACAATCTCATGAAAGTGTCTGTTAAATAAAACTTTATAATATTTTTCATCGGACGCCTAGAGGTAAATAAAGTTTTATATTACCCTTGAAAATCTCTAATTTTAGTACCATGGGAAATTTAGACAAAATTCCACCATACCAATCCCTATTTGCGGCACGGACATGTCACAAACCTAACCTGGGACATGTCACCAATCTGTGTCTTTTAGATATGTTTAAAGCCATTGACATATTATACGGCATGTCACACAGCTGTGTTTTTAAGGAATGTTCAGTGACCTATCCAAGGTTAGGTCTCTGACAAGTGAGAAGGGATCAATTTATACCTCTATGACAACGTCACATAAAAGTGACATGTTAGTTCAATATCAAGGATTGGTATGGTGGCAGTTAGTCTAAATTTCCCATAAGGCGGATATTCAAGATTGTTTGAAATTATTTATTTCATTTCAACAAATCTGGCCACTCTGTGGTTTTTTGAAGCTCATGTCAAAATAGGGTTGCCAAAACATGAAAATTTATTTTCAATTCAAATTTATGTAACTAAATTATTTATTATCAGGGCAATTAACTTCATGCAACTAAAACACAGAAATAGAAAGAATCCAAAATATGCGCTTAAAATATGCACAAAAAAACCAAATAATAAAAACTAAAAATCAAAAAATCAAAAAAATATGCACGTACAATTTTTGGATTTTTAAAAATCGAATTATTACTCGAGCTTGTTGGTTTACAAATTAAATCCAATATAAATATCTAACAAATAAAAACTAGAGGCTATAGTCAGAGTTAAAAATTATTTTTTTTTTTTAATTAAAACTTAGTTTTAATTTTTACAAAATATGCAAATAAATTGAAAATATGCAACAAAAAATGCAAAAAAAAAAATATACCATAAAATATGCATTTATAGGAAATTATTCAAAAATATGGATTTATAACAAAATATGCAACAACAAATCGATACAATTTTGTTGCAAATTCGTTGATTCAGAAAAGTATTTGGTCAAATCAATTTTGGGTTAATGGACTATAAACATGCATTTGCAAGAAATTTCTTGCCCTATTTATTACACATTAGTTATTCCTAAAATTTATGACAATCTCAACTAAAACGTTATAGCTGGTCTCATTTTGTATGTTGTACATAACAAACTTAGCATGGGTAAGCATTATGACCTCTTCTTTATGGTATTGTGTGTTTTTTTCTATTTCTATCTTCTCTACAAATTTGTTAATGCTGACGTTTGTTCGTTCCTCATACATATTTATGGTTGATTATTAAAATCATCGTAGCGCTCTAACAAATTCCATGTATTACGTTAATTTTTTTTTTGTTTTTTGAAGTATAAAATATATAAAAATAGTAGTAGACGAACGACTACTGCCATTTCATTAAGAATTCTTAACAAACATCTTTCGATTAAACTTTTGTGTGTTTTTATCATAGTTGGCAAACACTAACCCTAAAATACCGATAACAATTCAATACCGTTCCAAGAAACTGTTTTTAACCTTAATGTAACACTAACGAAATAACTGAAAATACCGATAAACCTTAAAATAACAAAACGAAGTAACTTAAAATACCGATAACCATAAAATACCTAAACGATATAATTCTAAAATACCGATAACCTCAAAATATCCTAACGAAATACATTATTTATTTCACTCAAAATCATCGTTACATCGTTATCAAAAAAAAAGTTCATACGGGTAAAATTTGTAAATTATATATATGAACATACAAGCATACATGTCGTTCATTAAATCAACGAACACTGCAAAAATTTCCGTTTTTGACCCCATGTCATGCGACTTTCTTCATATTGTGAACCGGAAGACTCTATGGGGCAATATTAGCAATTCCTTTTTTAGATCTTTAAAATTTGAAAACTCGTGATTTTATTCATGTTTTTTGAAAACTAGTGAACTACAGTTTCTACACCGACTAATTCAAAAATTAAAATAGCTTCTGAAAGCTGCGATTGTCTTCTTTCACGATCTGTTATTTAAAAATAAACTATTCCTGTTTAAAAATGCATTTTTACTGTTCTTGCAGTTTTGGAATGCATTTTTCCTCCTTTTCACCCCACGATTTTAAAAACATTTTTGCAAAATGCATAATTTTTCATAAAAAATGTAACTTCGATTTTTCTGTGACATGAACCTATTTTCCAAATATCAACACAATACACTTCGTTAGTAGGGGGCATCTCCTGAGTGTTGGTCTAAGGTAAAAAAATAGAGTCTTTAATAGTCTTTCTGTTTTAAATATTAAGAAAAATATTAACAAAATACCGTTATCCAATACCGATAACCGAATGAAACGATTGCCAACCCAGCTTTTTATTATTATTTTTTTGTCTGCTCTATAAAGGAGAATTAAACTCTTAACCACCACCCATCATCATTTTATTAAAAAATATCCCAGCAAAAAAATAACCTCGATGTGGTAAGCAAACTCATAGAAATAAACACCCGATGAAAAAAGTTTCTATATACTCTTATACAACTTGATATTATATTTGCGTATATGTGTGGCAATATATTACGATATATGTAAATAAAGTATACTTAGTTGATGACTTTTTTTTAATATGGCGTAATATATCATTGTACATTATATATTAGCAAATCTTGTATATCTGATCATATGAAATAGATATATATATGACCATTAGGGGTACAACCAAAATAAGGCCCTATCACCACGCTGTAGCCGATGTTGTGCTGAAACCGAAAAATGTTTCCTCCGGTCATTTCGGAACAAAAACGTTCCGCGTCGAAGCCGATTTCTGAAAGTCCTTTAAGATTTTTTTTTTTTTATTTTTTCAAAATTTTTTATTTTTTCAAAATTTTTTTTTTAACGATATCGAAAATCTAAAGATGCAGTTTTTATTTTTTTTGCACTACATGGTATGGATAGGGCCATTTTGATGTTTTCAAAAATTGTAAAAAAGTTGTATCCCTAGTGACCATATATTCTACCATATATGATCATATGCAAGTGTATATGGTAGAATTAATCAACAATAATTCTATCCCTTGTATATATAATTATATATGGCAAAACATATCATTATATGTGAATATATATAGTAAAATTTAATGAAACAAATTCGATCACTTTTATATATTTTTTATCAACGTTTATAATTAGTATATAAATGAGTTTCAAAACTTAGTCTCGGTTCACAAACGGCACGGTTTTTTTTTTATACATAGTTTTTAGGATATAAAAACAAAATTTTGTGCTAATTATACAAAAGTTATTCAGAGAATGCATTAAACAACACAAATTACCTTTAATTAATTAAAATTAATCAATTAAAAGGTACCACTGTTAATACAATTTTTTCGAAACACTCTTAAAACCGGTTCAGGTTTTAAAAGAGAGCTTTGGAAATGGCTTGCTTAAACAAATGAAACACACAAAGTTTTAAATTTTAAAAATTGATCCCGTTTTGTGGTTAACAAAATAGTTGTATTCTGGAATTAGTTTAGGAAGCGCTCGGTAATTAAAAAGTGCCTTCCAGAACTGCTTCTGGGTAAGCGCTAATTTTTGCTGGGATACAACAAAATAAGTTCAAATGTACTCGCTTTTCAAGAAACAAGATTTTTGTATAATATTATTTTTTGTATAACAAAGATATGGGGGGGGGGGGGGGGTAATGTAGGGGTTTTCTTACAAAAGATAAACAAGTTTTTGTATAAAAAAGAAGGGGAAATAATATTTTTAAATTGTTGTCAATTCCTTTTAGGTGCTCTATTTCGTTTGTGCCTTTTGTTATAATTTTGTTTTGCTGTTGGCTTATTAATATTATTAAATTATTGTCTGGTTTTATAATTTTTTTTTTTTGGGACATTTAATTTAGTTTTGTGTCAATTTTTATAAAATATTTTTTGCTTTATTTGATATTTGATTGGCTTTTATTTAAAATATTTAAACATTATAACTAGGGCAACCCGAAAAACTCCGTAGCATGTTTTTTTCCTGTGAGTCTTATTGAAAATTGGACAAATTGGCGAATTCTGGCATCGATTTGTTACATCTTATTTCTGCATATTTTGATATTAACCCTTTTACGACGAATGGTTGATATATGTTTCATTTTTAGTTTTTGTTGTATTATCTACAGTTTCCAGCCGATTTTTCCGAGTGTAATATGTATCAATAAAGGATAAATGTAGCTTTTAGATTATACCAACCACTTGGACCAATATGGTCTCAGAGCTGAATACGGTGTCCTCAAAGCTAAAAAAGTAAGAATATTTTTTTCATAATTTTTGGTAGTTATTTTCCCGAACTCTATTGGACATGGGGATCAAACTTTTGGTTGGACATGGGCCAATCCTTCAAGTTTCAAGAAACATTGAGAAGTTTTGGAATTGATTCATTCCATTTCGTAAAGGACACTGACCATTGGTGGTCAAAGGTAAAAAAGAGGAGGTTTTTGTTTAGTTTTTTTTTTTTATATTTTGTTCGTAGATAAATTTAAGCAATTTTTGTTTGATTTAATTCAAAAAAAGTAATATTTATAGATTTGTTTCTTCTGATTCCAAATCTGGTCTATAAATTTTTCTATCCCTTCACAATTTTAAAATATTTTAAGACTAAAGTCAAAACCCGATTTACGACCCAATCAATTTTAAAAAAGTTTACATATCCGCAAAATTTTACATGACGTAAAATTAAACTCAACACGTCTTTGTTCACTAATTTTGACCGTTGACGATATATATTTATATATATGGCCCATTGATTTTTTCAAGAAGGATATTTGGTTTTTAATTGTAAAAATATATTTTAGACAACACTTGTTTAGAAATGTTGGGTCAATAATCATGATTCCGCAGAAAAATTGGAAATTTCAATTCGGTGTCGTGAAAGGGTTAAGAGCATATTTTTTTATAAAAAGCCTTATTTTTAAGAATATTATTGTACTTTTTCAACTTTATTTTTCAATAAAAAAATGTAAAAATTATTTTTAATAAAAATAAAAATTTAAGACATTTTTATCTCCTTTATTGTTAGCAATTGAAATAAATTTTACGACAGCCATCAAAAATAACTTTTAAAATAAGAATTACTATTGGAAAAAAAATTTAGAGCATAAAATCGATTTTGAGAGCATATTTCTGGTTGCCCTAATTGTAACAATCAAAATAGTTTTTCAGATTTAAATTTTTAATATAATCTTTTTTTCTGTTATTTTCTGTGGTCCGAATTTATTTTTTTTATTTAATATTTGTTATAAGTCAAGGTCATTTATAATGAAACAGACTTTTTTTAAATTGTTTTCTTTTATTTTGTTTAACTCCCCTTACATTTTCTTTTTCTATTTTTTTTTTTCTTTTCATTCCTCGAAAAATCTTATCACTAAAGAAAACATTATCATGCCGTCGCCTTTCTTGTTTGTTATCTTTATAACTATAAATTAAATATATAAAAAGATTTATTTCTAAAACATTAGTTTTTTCGAAGCAAACAAAAATTTCTTACAAGTGATAACGTATCACTAAATTTGCGTTTTTGCACATTTTAAAAAATAATACAAATTTTAGTTGGAGGTCAAATTGGTTAACCTTTAATTTCAAACAATTTTTCCTCATTTCGTACTTATTTAAATTTGACAAACAGCAAAAAGACTTTTAAACAAATGAACACAAATTAAACAATGAAAAACCTTTTAAAAAACATTACATTTTTATTGAAAATCATTGTAAATATTTGAACAGTGGGAATCTTGAATTAATGGGAAATAGATAAACTAGTTGTAGCTTGCAAATCCTGTCATTTTACGGAAGGAGCAAAGTCGGACTTAAAAAAAGCCGTAAAGCGCCAGCACCTGTTTTTTTTTTAAATTTTAGAAGAAAATTTTCTGAAAAATGTGAAAAAACGTCAAATATAACGTGGGCGTTGTGGTGTACTGGTTAGCGCGTTGGACTGTTACACAGATGGTTCCGGGTTCGATTAACGGTGACGACAACATCAATTTAGAAAAATAATATGTATGAGTTTTCTATCACTTATATGTATCGCTGCGCCCACCTTCGGTGTTCCCATAGCAAATTAACCCCACCGAAGTAAAATAATGAATCAGGGCTATGAAACAAAAAGCTTCAATAAATTCGCCAACTCTACATCAGGTGGCGAGCAACAACTGTTCTAAGATTTTACAGTGTTGCCATGTTTGAAAACCTTCATCTTTCACCACCTTTCATCTCTCCACTATCTTCTTTCCAAAGAAAGCAATACATTAATTAATTGGAAGAATTTCCTGAGTGTTGCTTCTCTTTAAAAAAAAAAGTTTGCACATGCCCAATTTAATAATTAAAAAAAAGTGTGGAACATGCTGCAATATTAAAGGTGTGCCGATTGCAGGGTGTTTGGTCGCCATAACAACTTTTTTTTACCACTTTCAAGCACAATAATATTTACGAAAATATAAAAGAGAATAATAATAACAATCTGTTCGGCATAAAGGACTCGAATTCAAACTAAATTTTAAAAGCTGTAATATATTTTAAAAATTTTTAATATTTTATTTTTTTTAGTCCATGATGTGGAGCTAACTTTTAACTTGTCCAGAATATACGATCTAGGTTAATTTTATGGGCTCTAAAATTTATAATTGTAGTTTGAGAGTAACATTGGCTAAAGGCAAAGAAAGCAACAACGAAATATTTCAAAAGAACCAACTTACAATTAGTGCTTTTTACAATTTGGCACCAAGAGTAAAATTTTTGCCCAAAACACCAAGTTGTCATCACTGAGCAATGTTACAAACTTTGACAATTTTGCAAAGTTTTGTGAAAAAATAATTTTTTTAAATTTTTAAGTTTTGACAGTATTTCTTTTTTAAAATTATTTTTATTATTATTTTATTCAAAAAATGCCAATTAAACGGAAAGGTTTTTAAATATATTTTGGTAAGGAAATCTAAATTACATGATACGAAAATCTAACTCTTTTAATTTGTTTAAATAATTTTATAGATATTTTCAATGTTGTTTTTTTATACCAATTTTACTTTGTCCAAATTAAAAATACCATTAAATATTCGGAAATTAGAATTGAATGTTGTCTAATTAAAACTAGGAGCCAGCTAAAAAGGAACTTTTTTATTAAAATATTAGAAATTTAATTGTAAATTGTCAGGATTGAGATCATAATTAAAATGTTACTATTAATGTAAGAGAAAGACGAAAAAAATATTGTGAGAATAAGCGCTAGAGGGAGTGCTGCACTTTCGACCTAAGCGACTAGATCATATTCAGCTTCATGCTAGCTAATATACCACCCACAAGAACTCATGATTAAAATTAAAAAAATAAAATTATTTTCTTTTAACCAAATAATTTTGCCGAATAGTGCTACTATTCGGTATGCGGCAGAATAGTGAAAGCATTTCGAATATGCCGAATACCGAATAGTAACCGAATATTCGTGACAATTCTAATTGCAATGAAAGATTATATTTATGTTGTGTTAGTAGAATATTTTGCAAATGTAGTTTTTTTTTATTAATTTAAGAGACATGCCGCGAAATCAAAAAAAACAACAAAGTGAATTGGTAGAAGCAATAACGGAAGTCAAAATAAGAAAAACAATGGTTACATTATAGTTACATTAGTTTTTTGTTTTTATATACCTCGAGATTATTTTTATGTTATTTTCAATTTATAACGAGCTTTCAACCTCCGTATATTTACAAAAATAATGCAAATCAAACATATTAGCTAGGTTGATACTAGTAATTCGATCCGGCTAAAGATCTCATCAGAACAGGAAGTTTTAGAAAAGCTAGAGCCTTCATAATAGGCAGAACTTTAACAAAAAACGTATTAATCACCAATTTTTCTCCATTCTTGTCTTCTTAGTAATCAAGCAAGTGATTAGGGTCTTTTCCTAACAATCATCATGACGTTACTAAACTTTGAAGACCAAAAATGTTCTATTTATATAAAAAATTTTTAGTGTTTACATTATTTTTTATCGGAGGCAAAAGAAATGGAAGCTTAAAAGATGAAGATAAAAAAGATTTTGTTGAAAGACATACAAAGGAGTTGTATCTTTAGTTTTCTTGATTTTAAGATTTTTACTCATTCTCAAGAAATCGCTCTAAGGAACTATGTAACAAAAATGTCAGAATATTTAAACGAAGATTAATGTTTTTCTATGTACTAGTTGTATTGGCTTTTCTTTGTTATTTTCATAATTTCTTATTTTATTTTATTTAATTTTTTATCTTTGTATTTATTTGTTAATAAACATTAAATGCATAAAATTCATTATTCTTTTTAATTCTGGAACTTTTTTGTTATACTAATTCTTCGACCCCAATTTTCTCACTTCATTCAAAATGTTTTCTTTTTCAAAAAATGAGTTTTTTGACAAGCAAATAAGTTGGTCCACTAATCTAAAAAATGATCTTAAAAAATCGATCTAAAAAAATCGTTTTGTTTGTGCGACGAAAGAAATTCCGATATAATGATATATAATTATATATAGTATCACATATAGAATGTATATAGTATCACATACAATATAGTATCATATTTTAAATATTAAAAACAAACAAATTGAAAAATACGATTTAAATTCGAAAAAATTCGAATGGAAATGTAGTAAAAATTATTCTCTTTTTTTATTAATTAATAATCATATAATTACAAATTATGTACTATTACCCTAACCGAGCACTAGCTACTATGGCCTTCGGCGCGTTGTAGCGGAAACAGACAAGTGCCTCTGGTGGGAATCGAACCCACGACCTCCGCACTGATAAGCCAGCACGCTACCAACTAACCTACCGGGGCGCACCAATAAAAATTAAAATAAAATATACTTTGAACAAAGATTTTTTTTAATAAACAATACAAAATAAAAAAATATTTTAAATTTGATATACATTTCTGATCAAAGTTTCACCTTTGGCTACCAATAATTAAAATAGAGGACGTTGCTTGGCAAAAAATATTAATTTTTTTCCCGAATTCAAGCCTGGATGTAGACAATATTTGTGTAATCTCAGAGCCAATTATTCTGATTTTAGAATACACCTTTCCTTAGAATATCCGACATTTTATAGTTTCTTATCTAACAGATCAGTATGTACAAATTTTAAATAATTCTAATTGAAATTTCTAATGTTTATAAATAATTTATGAAAAATAATACACATGTTAAAACAAGAATTAAGAGTTAAATACACACAGGGAAAAAAAGTGCCAAACGAATTGAAAAGTATATATTAATGGTAACAACTTATAAATTGAGTTAGTACAACGATATTTACATGAGATTTCTGAATATTTTGGGTGCTTCAACTAAAATTCTGTGGAATTAACCGAACTTTGTTGTGGAAACTAATGTAAATTTGTGCCAACTGTCTGAAATTCGTAATAACCGAATTTGACTGATAGTATCCGTATTTCTGTTGGCAAATAGCTAAATTTTTTTCTGTGTGTAATAACATAACTAAAAATTACAATAAATGAGAAGGGGTGATTTGTTGCAGGTGGGGCATTGCATCATGTAGTGAGTGAAAAAATTGTGTACTCAAAACAAAAATTTACACTAATAATATAAGCCACCCACCCTAACAACTAGAAAAACAATGTAGGAAATTCGAATGTACACTAAAAAAAACGTCAGTTAAGTGAGCAACGATTTTCCTTGTTGAATTTAGCAAAATTTTTTCCAGATATTACTAATTTTTCTGCAATGATCCTCTCAGCATAAATGTTGCTGACTTTACTGACATTTTTTTTTTTTTTTGAGTGTAGAGTCAAGTTGTTGGTGAATACTTAAAAACAGAAATAAGAGCATTTGATTTTGTGAAAAAGAAAATAACTGCAAGATAGTAAGGGTTGGAAAACCAACATATTTAAAAGGCTAATTATATTTTTACAGGTAACAAAATAGCACGTGTTTGACACGTTTTTAAAATGATTTCAATATGACAAAATACAGCACAAAAATAAAATCAAAGAAATTTTTCGAAAAATCAATCACAACGTAAAATAATTATATATTTAGAAAACTGATAATATTTACAACTGAATAAACATTAAGTAAGTATATTTTATTTCAAAATTTAAAGCTAGTGCTTTTATAGACTTTGGTTATAATTTCCATTTAAATAATAATAGAAATTCAAACAAAAAAAACACCCACATTAAAATTGAACAAAAAATCTCACTTGGGTGCTTTTTATGTAAACCCCAACAAAAATATAAAATGAAAAATGTGAATTTAATTGAATACATCCTCATTTTTTTCATAGGCCATCATTATCATCATCATCTCCATAGAGATGAGTTTTCAAAATAGGTTTTTGTTGATTATAATCACGAGGTTAGGGAGAGGAGACTTATTGAGTTTAATATAATCATTGAATTTTGTTTTTCCTAAAATTAACTTAATATATTTTTTGGGTTCAGTGTTTTCTTTTTGGTATAATTTCAATTATAAGAGATTTTAAGTTTCCAATAAATTGAATCACAGTTTGAAGTGACATTAGCAGAAGGGTAATAATTTTTCTTTGTTTATAAAACAAACTGGGGGGGTGGTTTTCTAATAAGAATTTCTTAAATCCAAAAATATCCCAATTTGCTTTGGAGCATACATAGTAAAGTTGAAGGAACTTTTAAAGCTAAAAGTTTTGTTTTATACGCTCAGGCCGAGTTTTTGAGATGTAGATTATCTTTAAACTTAGATTAACACAGTTTGTAAATGGAATACTAATTCTGAAATTTGATTTATTTGATTTTTTTTTGTAATAAAGACCACAATTCTAAACAAAGTGAAGTGGTACCGAAAATTTGTTGTTAATAAACTTGGTAATGGTAGGCAAAATTCGTTGTCGGTTAAACTAAACCGAGTTTAACTGACATGCCAAAAACTCGGCCTCAGGGAAACAATTTTCGTCTTATCTATAAAACAGTTTTATTGCGCAAAAATCTATGATACATTGTTATATTTATGAAATTTTCATAAATATGATAAAACTTTTTAAAAAACTTCTTTAGTCTTCCAAACTTTCGCATCATTTTCTATACAAATGTACTCAATTTTGTTTATGATAATATCCCATATCTCAAAAATTTAAAGAGATAAAACAAAACAAACAATCTTTTTAGTCTTGTGGAGGTCTAAAAGCCTTCGGTATAAAAATTAAGCCATATCCGGATGGAAATTCCAAAACAATATTTTTATAAAACAGTTTCATTGAACGAAAAACAATGAAGATTTTATCATAGTTGTGAAGGTTTTCATAAATATTGTGGTATGTGACGAATTTCACTTTTCATGATCGAATTCAAAAATTTGTATGTCATTATTGCGCAACATTTTAATTTTAAACAAGACTATGCCTCATTTTCACAATGTCCCGTTAGCAACTAACTGGGACTTTAACTGACATATGTGTTGTTGTTTCCCATATAAATTTTCAATTTAACTGTTTTGTTAAATTTTAACTGGACATTCAGTAATCGGTCCTAAATGTCATAAATTTTTATATTTTATTTAACTAAATCGATTGGTAAAGGTTTTATTCGATTATGAAGCAAATTATAATCGATTAAATTTTTAATTTCGATCGAAAGTTAAATTCATCACATATCAGAATATTTAAATAATGTAGAATAAAAATCTTTCGAACGTGTTTTATTCCCGTTTTTCACCCATTAGATATGATTTCATCCAAATTGGTGAATTAGAAGGAAGGATGGTGGGTTAGCCGGAAGGATACCTTAATTTTTAGAAAAAAATTAGTGGCCCTACATCTGGTTTTTGTGCTATATAAAAAACTAACAATGAAACCTGGATATATTATAGGACATGTATTTTTTTATGTGCGCAATATAAAGTTTAGGGGTAAAAAAAGTGGGGTCAAAAATTACCCAATTTCACGTGATTAAACTATGGGGTATTAAATAAAAGGTATTTTAAAGACCGTTCCACTGGTCTGGGTGTCTGGGCTTTTTACATTTTTCGTAATCACATTTTTCCAAATCAACACTCTATGGGTATATTTTGCAATAGATAATTTACTGGTGGACTTCAGAGAAGCGGCCACCCTGGGCAACATTACCTTATATTTTAATTATATTTTTTAATTGAAAATCAAAGGCTATCCTTGTTGGGATGTTAGATGACTTGAAAAGAAAAAATTCTGAAGGTTTCTAATGCAGGAAGGTATAAGAATTTTTTATAAAAAAAGTTTTGTAATTTTTTTTGAAAATGTAAAATATTTTAAGTTGAAATTTGTCTTACTCAGATAAAATTTTAGTGGATGAAAAATAATGAAAATTTTTTGTAAACTTAATAATATTCTTCTCAAATTGATGAAACTATATTTTATAATGAAACTTATTCTTTAAGAGACTGAAACTTTTTAAAAATCTTAGGATATTTTTCATAAAATTTTATGAAAACTTGCATTAACTTAATGAAAAGTTTCAATGTACAACATTTAAAACTTGTGTTGAGCAAAGTGTCAGCGGCAGGAAATTTTGTTTTTAATATTGTTTGTTGTTGTTCATACTCCCTGAAGATGTCATTCAAAGAATGACGAAATATTGGAGATATATAAAATAATAAAGGATATTTGGTAAATACAAACGTGACCTAGAGCTCAATTATTTAATAAAGTCAGTTTTTAAAAATTCTATAAATTTAATTGTAAAAAATATTGAAATTTTTAGTATTTTTCTTAAGAATAAAACTATAAAAGATTTCTATAAATTTAAAATTTGTTCCTAAAGGAAAAACAAATTATGGTTTAGAATCCATGCTAAAGCTTTCCCAAATTATTTATTTCTTAACTGCAATTTGTTCTAATTCCAAATGTAGCCATATTTATTGAAACATGTATTAGTTCCTAGGAATTTAACCCTAGAAAGTCATTCTTATTTTTGTTGTGTAAAGATCATACATCTTGCGTAGTTGATTCAACGAAGAATGACCTTTCAGGGTTAATAAACCCACTCGAAAGAAAAATTTAAATAACCCGATATCTCCGAATATTACAATGAAAGAATTACCTGCATGATATTAATGATTTTTTGCATTAGATCTATGAAGTGTCACTAGAACTCGTTCACTGAAACTTTTAATTTATTTTGTGCAGTTTTTCATAAAATTTTATGGAAAATTCCATTTTATTTATTAAAAGTTTTGTACTCCTAATGAAAAAACGTCATTTAAGATGATATCATTAAAATTATGAAGCTTTTTCATTAGTATTAAGAAATTTTTCATTCATTAGTTTAGTGAAAATATTCAATAAAACTCGTCCACGAAAAGTCTCTGTGTATAAATAAAACCAAACTAGGCTAATAAGGAGTTCAGACTGCGAAATTAATATAATCGATTAACGTTAATCCACCTTTTTTTTCTTCTTCGTTTACATATGAAAGTTTAAAAACACCAAGGTAGCGCCGATAGTGATCCGGCATAAGAGGTACAAGGAACATTCCGACATGTTTGTCGACAGGTCCAAAATTTTTTTGCGGCAGCCTCTCAACGTTAATTTTACCTGACTTTTTATGTGTTTTTTGTTAGCATTGTCTACCGAACTTATATAAAAAAACAGAGTTGCATACAATTAGTAGTATAATACAGAGTCGTTTAGAAATAGTAGTCAGAAAAAAAGTTAGATTAACTGTTAATCAAAAAGATTAAAAAAATGGTTTAATCGCCTTGTTTAGTGCTGCATTAAGCAGTTAAAATCATTTTTAAGAAATTAACTTGTCTATGTGATTTCCCTATAAACTGCTTTTATTAAAACTGCTACAAAATCTTAAAAAAACCTCTTAAAATTTGTTCATAACTTTAAATAAAAAATATCTTTTGATTATAATTTTTTTACATTATCTATCGACCTTTTTTCTACTTCATTAATTTTTTTATGTTTGTTATGATTAAATTATAAACAATAAACGTCTTATTGGTTGGTCTGGACAAGTTTAAAAAAAAAAAATTTTTTTTGTTTGTTGGCTTTTGAGATATTTTTTTTTAATACAAATTTTGCAAATGAACTTGAGTTGTTCTTCGTACCTAAAAGCACTAAAAGTCTGTGTATCAAATTGAAAAAAAAAGAAATCTTGCAAAACTTGTTTTACTTTCTTGCTTCTAGTTTTTTTTTTTTTTCATCTTGTTGAATGTTCGTAACTTTGATTTCTTCTTTTTTTCATATATATGTATATATATTTTTTTTTATTTTGAAGAGAATTTAAATTAAGCTTAAGTAGTGTAGAAAATAAGATGAAGATGCTGTTATAGAGTGTAGATCGATGTGGAAGAAAGATTTACACAAGTAGTAGTTTATAAGCAAAATAAACAGAAAATTCTAAGTAACCAGCTGTTTTTAGTGTGTTCATGAAGAGGATTTATACATTTCAATAGTTGGCCATTTCAAATAAAGTCTCTTATAGACTCTAATGAGATTTTGCCTTAGGTCACTTTTCTGTAATAAGTGGGAAACTTCAAATGTATTATGATTTGAAAAAAAAATGTTTTCTATGCTTTGTTTCATTAAAAAAAAAAACTATTTTTAAATGGAAAAAATTATTTAGGTTATGCGAAGTTTTTTTGTTTCAAATACTGTACGTTGAGAACTTAAGAGTTTATAAATGAAAATGAATTTAATACACCTTTTTTTTAAGAAAGTCAAAATGAATGTTAAGATTTTTTCAGATAATACTGTTTTTTTTTAATTTATTAACACAAATCTAATAAACCATTAAGTTTTTTGCAAAATAAAAACATTTTATTTTTGATTGTTGCTTGAGTCGTAACCTTTATCGAAGGCTGCCAGCATAACAAATTATAGCGAAGACTTTTTTATAATAGCTTTCGAAAAAAAAATATAAAAAACGCGTTTTTATATGTTCTTACAGCCATAATTTTTTCAGTCAAATACATAATTTTAAGCGCTAATCAAGAAAAATTACAATCGCTACTAGATTTAGCGCACTTGAATTGGGTTGACTGACCCACTTTTAACAGTATTATATAGAAATATTATAATTTTTTTTTGAACACAGTATTAAAATAATAATAAAAATTCTGAATATATACCGATATTGCCCACATCGGGCACTGAGTGGACACATATTTGCAGTATTTCGTTGGCTTGCCTGCAAATAATGCAAATTTATTTATTTTTTTAAAGAGAAGCAACACTCAGGAAATTCTTCCTATTAATTAATGTGTTGCTTTTTTTGGAAAGGCGATAAGGGAGAGAAAAAAGGTGCGGAAAAATGAAGGGCTTCAAACATGGCAACACTGTAATTGCGCGAGATGATAAGTCTTAGAACAGTTGTTGCTCGCCACCTGATGAAGAGTTGGCGAACTTATTGAAGCTTTTTGGTTCATAGCCCTGATTCATTATTTTACTTTGGTGGGGTTAAGTGCTATGAGAGCACCGAAGGCGGGAGCTGCGATACATATGAGGGATAAAAAACTCATATATATTATTTTTCTAAATAGTTGTTGTCGTCACCGGGAATCGAACCCGGGGCCATCTGTGTAACAGTCCAACGCGCTAACCATTACACCACCATTATTAGTGTTTTTCAGAAGAGCGAAAAAACTGATTTATATAATACTTTAATATATTTTATGGTCATCATATGCCTTAATGGTTCATTACCTTATTTACTAAAATACTGCATTAAAAAAAATCCGGATTTAGTATCTGTTAGAGCGGTGCGCTGAATGGTACAATAAAAAAAAATTAAAAATAACACATAACACCACTTGCAGGCTAGACGACGATTTGTAATATAGGGGGAAAAAGTTCTTCGGGAAAAGTCGCATAAAATCAGGAAATAAGGTTTAAGATCGAAGAGAACCCATTCATCATACTTGCCTTGTTAGAAAAACTTTAGCATGCTGCAAGTCCCAAGCTTTTTTAAAATTTTGCAGTTTTGTTAGTTTTTTGTTTTTATATACATCAAAATTATTTTAATGATATTTTTAATTTATAACGTGCTTTCAATCTCCCAATATTATTTTGATCTGGTTAAAGATCTCATCAGAATCCGAAATTTTAGAAAAGCTAGAGCCTCCAGAACAGGCATTGCTTTTACAAAAAACAAAAATCAAGCACGTGCCTAGGGTCCCTTCTTAACAAGCATCATGACGTTACTAAAATTTGCAGACCAAAAATGTTATATTTATATAAAAAAAATATTACTTAAGCCAGAGTAAAAGGCTTAAGTAATATTTTTTACAGTTTTACTAGTTTTTTGTTTTTATATACATCGAGATTATACTAATGTTCATTAGCTAGGTTGATATTATTTCGACCTGGCTAAACATCTCATAAGAGATCAACATTGTTACATATCTATATAAAATATAATAAACATTTTGTTAAATATATTTGAAAGGCGAATTTTGATAATTTTTTCAAATCGCAATTTTGAAGCCACTTTTTAAAATTTTGTATATGACAACCCTGGTTTTATTTTAGTGAATAATTTAAAGAGAGAAATATAAGATTTTATAATAAAATTTAAAAACAAATACATTTCTAATTTGTTTATTTTATATAGTTTAATTTTTCAAATACCAACTTGTTAAATTTTGTAAAAAAAAATATTGTTGATAAAAAAGTTGTTTAATATTGTCGTTAACTTTCAAGCTATCTTAACGAAGCCATATTAAGAAATTTAACAAACGAGTCTATCACATATTTTTACAGATTAAAAAAAAAAATTTTTTTTAAAATGAAATGTGGCAAAACTGGGCTGCTAATTTTTTTATATTTGTATGGTAAATGAATGGTAAATTAAAAAATGAAAGTCTGATTCACAATACTGGAGTACAAATTGGATTCAAGAATAAGTCCCGGTTCAAACACGGCAATTTTACTTGCGCAATTCTTGAGTTTATCGAAGAGGGGGGAAAAGAGAATAGAAGTGGGTACATACTTGTCCGTACTCCAATTCCGCTTTGTTTTGTCATCCGCAATTTTCCAACACTGCAGGTTCATATACGAAAATTGCTGAAACAACTTTTCCTGTGTGAACACAAAAGCAATTTCAAAGGAGAATTGAAGAAAAATTGCGCAAGTAAAATTGCCGTGTGTGAACCAGGACTAACAGAAATAGAATTTTACTAACAATGTTTGAGTGTAAAATAGAAACAAACAAAGTCGACTCTGTAGCGGAGAGTACTCCAGCATAGTGAGTCTAACTGAATACATTTATAAATTATTATCACTTGAAATTTAAATAGTTTCTTTACCGTGTAAGATATTCAGGTGCAAAGTCCATAAACAATATTAGGAATCGCAATATTATTTTTTCGGGTTTTTAAACAAAGTTTTCGCATAAACCTTTTTGAAGATCGGAGACATTTTTTTCGTTTAATTTAACTAAAAGTCAATATTTCAACAAAATTTTAAAGCAACTAGAATCCAACGATGCGTACCGATCCTAAGGAACTATGGTTGGCAAACACTACATTTTCATTACACGGACAGTTGCCTACACGCCCACATCAAGACCGATATGAAAATTTAAAAAAACACGATTCCAATAGTAACAAGTGTCTTCTGCTATCACAGGGTTTATTTCAAAATACTACCAATTAAATTTTGTTTAATCAACAAAATAACGTTATAAATCGTCGTTTCGTTATTTTAGCGTTATTTGGACTTTAGATCTAGATATTTCAAAAATAGCAAAATATAACCGGTTCTAAAAGAAGAAACATTTAAAACTTTCATTTGGGTCTTTATGCCTACTACCGTTATTATGAGAAATTATTGAATGCCAACCCTGTAAAGAATAGAAAAACGTTTAAATTTTATAGTTTTATAGTTTTGGGTATATAAATTCGTAAAACAAAGAGCACATTACGTAAATAGTATTTTATTTGGGTCGACTTATGCAGCTTTAACAGTAAAATCGTGAAAAAAAAATAATTTTTTTAAATTTCACTTCACGCGGAAGGTTTTGGTTTCAAAATTACCGAAAAAAAGATTTTTATTATTAATCACGTGTTGATGGATAAAAATTAAAAAAAATGTATAACCCAAAAATTAAAAAAATTTAAACAAACAACTAAAGGCTGAAACATAATTGACTTAAGTGTGAAACGAAAAGATGAAAATAAAATTTTATATGATATAAAATTATATATGATATAAAATTATATATGAAATCATTAATATATAACATATGTAGTAATATATGCCAGATCAACGGTAATATCAAGCGATATATATTTAGATATTAATATGGGACCATATCAAAAATTTTTGAAAAACCAAATTCAATATGCGCCATTACATATATCCATATACAATATGTTTTTGTATAATATTATATTATACAAGATATGACTGTATATTAATTTATGACTTCTTTAATTGCAAATAAAAAATTTTAATAAAAATTGCAAATTTTCGGCATTTCTTATAGAAAACTTTATTTTTACTTTATTTCAACTGGAGTTTACTTTATTTCAACTGAAATTGTTAATAAATAAAACAAACTCGTTTTAGCAGGAAATCTATAATAGTTAAATCATATTAACAAGTAATATACGTCTTTTTATGAGAAGACCAATAATAAATATTTTTAAAATTGAAAAAAAAACCTACGAAATTATTATTAAAAATCCTATTGTATTAAATTAGAAATATCGCACCCAAACCGCCAAAAAGACGTAAGCTCCACGATTTTTGATGAAAATATTTTGCATCAATCATTTGCATCATCCTCTAAATTTCTAACTGTAGGAAGTACCGTTACGATTTTTATAAAAAAAACAAAAAAAGACGGTAGCGCCAATTCCGATAGGACAAAGTTTCTTTACATGCTTCGTGACATTAAAGTTTCGCTTACGCCGTTTTTTCTTTAATGAATAACGAATAAATAAAAATTAAGAGTTATGAAACTTCCAAAACATGATTTCCAAATCATTCATTCAATTTTTCCATTCGACTTCTTGCTATCTAAAATAAGTGTTGAGTTATGAAACATTTACAATTCGATTTAAATAACGAATAAATAAAAGTTTACAGCTATGAAACTTCCAAAACTTGATTTCCAGTATCGTTCACTAAATTTTGCTATTCGACTTTTTTCGACTTCAAAGCTTTCAGAACGCTACTAAAAACATGATTAACTTAAAACATGATTAACTCATTAACGCCGAAATAAAATCTGCTGTTAAGAATTCAGTGAAAATTTATTTATATGATAGGCAAAGGCGTCAAATAGGATACAGTGAAATTAAAATTGAGAAAGCTTGAAAGATATTCTTGTAAATTGACAAGGAGCAAAAAGTAAAAAAAAACAGCTCCCCTAATTAAACCGTTTCGAAATTCGGTATTGTAAAACTTGTTTCATGAGGATTAATTAGTTCCTGAACAAATAATAAATATTAATAATACTACATATCACTACTATCAACAATTTTTAAAAATTTAAATTTTAACTTTGCCAAATTTTTTTTTTCCTTCGCTGTCAATTGGGCTGAATTTCAGAGAAATCGCAAAAATCGAGGTGGACAGTGGGAGTTAATGGGTTAACAGATTTTTTTTGTATCGCACATGCCTAAATACCGATTAAATAACAATTTAGAGCTATGAAACTTCAAAAACTTGATTTCCAATATTATTCTCTAAATTTAGCTAATAATCAACTTTTTTTCAATTTCAAAGCCTCCAAAATTAAACTTTTAAAACTTGATTTAAATATGATTAACAGAATTTAGACGTATAACACATGCCCAAATACCGATTAAATAACAATTTAGAGTTATGAAACTTTCAAAACTTTATTTCCAATATCATTTATTTATACGTTATTTAGAAATTCGGCTCAGCCGCTACAACTGGCTGCAAAATTAAGAAGCCGATTAGCCGACCATTACGGCGGCGGCGAGGCTCGTGGAAAATATCGGGGGCGAGGCGTAGACAACAGCCGCGCCGCTTGACTTGCTTATCTGACCACGGCCCCAAACAAATTCTTTTTTAATTCCAGAATGGGTCATGTTTTTCGAGGAACACCTCATAAATTACAAATATGCCTCAGATTTTAGTGCATATTTTAGGCGCATAATTTAAATTTTGACTGCATATTTAAAGCTCATATTCTCAGTTTTTTAGTGCATGAAAGCACAGAAAGAAGCCGATGTTGTGTTTCGGCTGGCGGCGGCTAAACAAGATAACAGTCGGCGGCGGCTAAAAGTCGACTAGAGCCGAACATTTTTCGGCGGCTGCGGCTGAACTAAAAAAAAAATCGGCGGCGACTAAAAGTCGACTAATTGTTATTTTTAAAAAATATGCGGGTATATTAAAAAAATAACAGGAACTAGCTTTTGCTTATAGCATTTAAGAATAGTTATATATTTGTTTTAATTAGATAAAAATGGTGCTACTATTGCGCTGTTGTCATATACGAACAACTGTCACTGTAGCAAGATTAAGACAACTTTTTAGAATTAACGCAGTTTCCAGCGACCCACTAAGTCAGAATCAGTAGGAATTTTTGGATTAGTTTGTGTAGTAGAGAAATAGTTTTTTATATTTGTTTGCGACATTTTAAAGTTTTAATATTCACTTTTTCTTGCAACGCGAAAAATATAACGGGACTTTTTTTACAGACGCTATGGAATATTTTTGTGTTGCCAGTTATTGAAACACATATTGAAAACTTAATGTTACCAGGTGGTTGGCGGTGTTTTAAAGATAGAAGATTCTCATAAAATTCCCCTTTCGTTTATGCAAAATTATAAACGCCGTTTTGTAGAAGCAATTAACCAACTTAGCTGATTGGCTTTTTCCGGTTGTACGACGCTTCAGCTTGCATCATATACGGAGTTTTTCTGTATCAAATTTATCTAAAACGCAATGGCTCCCAGAAAAGCTAAAGCTCAAAAAGAAGAAGTCCAAGTCTCATTGGGCCCTCAAGTTCGTGATGGTGAATTCGTTTTCGGCGTTGCTCACATCTATGCCAGTTTCAACGATACTTTCGTCCATGTGACCGATTTATCGGATCGTGAAACCATTCCCCGTGTCACTGGTGGTATGAAGGTAAAAGCTGATCGTGATGAAGCTTCTCCCTATGCCGCTATGTTGGCTGCTCAAGATGTCGCTGAAAAGTGCAAAACTTTGGGTATCACTGCCTTGCACATTAAATTGCGTGCCACCGGTGGCAACAAGACCAAGACACCTGGTCCCGGTGCCCAATCTGCTCTACGTGCTTTGGCTCGTTCTTCCATGAAGATTGGCCGCATTGAAGATGTTACCCCCCATTCCCTCCAACTCTACCCGCAGAAAGGGTGGTCGTCGTGGTCGCCGTTTGTAAAAATTTATTTTTTCTTTGCGTACAAAAATATTTGGGATGTGTTATTTTGTTCTTCTGTATGGACAATTACCAACAAATTTATTAATTTTTTTTTTAATAAGTGAACGTGAATAAAAAACAAGTTCTAAACAACTTTTTAGTAAAGAAACTTAGCTGATTGAGTCGGCTAACATTCCTAGCCGAAATTAGCCGCACAAGTCGGCGGCGGCTCAAGTGCCTGAAAAAAAAGACGGCGGCGGCTAAGCCGCTGCTATGAGCAGATCGGCTTCGTTCTCTGCATGAAAGTCGCTTCACTGTTAATAACTTTTTTATTTTCGAAATTAATAATTTTTTTTGACTTACCTTATATTCTTGCTTTGTAGAAGATTTTCAAGACAGCTTTTGAACAGGAAACTACAAATTTTTGCACAATTATTAAAAAAAAAAACACTTACATATAAATTTGCTAAATAACTACAAATTAAACAAATCCCCGTAGAAAACAAATAACAACAAAAAACAGGTGGCAACTATAAATTCTATTCATATAAATTACGAACTGGAGAATAATAGAATAGAAAAAGAAAAGGAAGAGGCAAGAAATACCAACAAAAAAAAAACTTATGAATGAAGAAAATTAAAAACCACAAAACCAATGTTTGGTTAATATCTCTTTAAAGCAATTAAAATTTAAATATGAATTCTTTGTTTAATAAATTAACAAAATATTAACCAATTCGTATTAAACAATAAACGACGCCTATTTTTTGTACCTTGTTGGTTTTTTTATAGCCTTTTCTGTTGTTTTTTTATTTGCTTCTTCCTTACTTTTGCCAATTCATTTTCTTAGAAAATATTTTTTTATATCCAAAAAAAAAATAATTGTTTAATTAACAAAAATTTAGCAAAACTTTATGTAAATACAAATGTTTTCTTAATAATTGCGATGTTGCTTTTATTAAAACACTATAATTTATATTTTTAATAATTTTATATCATTTTTTCTCTGCCTTGCCTTACGTTTTATAATTTTTTTTTCTACGTTTTCATTGTATATGGTTGCTTTTATATATTTTTTTTTTCTATAAATTTAACTTTTTATCTATTTAATTTTTCTTCTTATGTATATATTTTGTGCTTTTTGTATTATTTTTTTGTAATGGAAGCTTGTTATTACGTTTTTTTTAATAATTTAAATCAAGTTAATGATTTTTTAGCAATTTATATTTTTGCACAAATATTAATTTTTTTACACACTCACTGAAGAAAAACACGCGGACGTTTGCTAAAATACAACGTTTTTTGACAAATCGATCTTCTCAACTGAGCAATTTTCGGATATGTGATAGAGAAGAAAAAAAAAGGGACGCGCAGGCTTGCCATATACTTTTTTTGTTATTCCCAAAAAAATCAAAAAATATCGCCAAAAAATCCAGCATTAGGAATACGTTAAAACACAGAGTGCAGTTAAAATTAAATAATAAAAATCAAAAAATAACTTTTATTTTTGCCCGAAAAAATAAAAATCAAAAATAACTGTTATCATCTGACTTTTATGAAAAAAGTAATAATTATTACGGTCCCTGCTTTTTATCGATATCAAATCAAAAAATATCCCCAAAAAAATCCCAATTGCAATAATGTGAATTTTTAGTTAAGTCAGAGCTTAAATTCTTTGTCAAATAAGCCCAAATTTATCAACAAAGTAATCAAAGCCTTTTTGAGTTTATTCAATATATTGTACAACCTTTAAATACACAATACACACACTGGTAATATTTTGCACAATAGCAAAATTCTTTTTGCTTTGATGGGTAAAAAAGAGCGAATTTTCGAAAATTTTCTGAGGGTTCTTAGTTAAGGAGTCATACATATGGATAAAAATTAGCTCAGAAATTACCCAGAAAATTTTGATTTTTAATTTTTGAGTCAGGAAAAATAGTTTTGTGATTAACCATCTTCATACAAAAATTTGATCTTTTTAATATTTGTAAGTACATTTATTTATGTCTCATTTTTAATTAATTTATTCTTAAAGTTATTTGTGTAAAGTCTATATAGCATCTGCTTTGTTAAAAGAAACTTTTTTTTTAGTTTTTTATACTTATAAAAACCCTTGTTTAGTTGCTTGGAAAAAGCAGGTGTCATATAGGTTTTAATTCGATTTATTCTAAATCTATATTTAAGTAAAATATTTATCAAAAATTTGTAATATTAGCAAAAAGTTCCCAATATATTTCTGAAATCTCAAAAAAAAAACCCTGATTGAAAATTTTGTGCCCAAGACCAACATCAGAAATCCTCAAATTTGGGGAAGAAACCTAAAGTCTGGTAAGCCTGCGGACACGTTATATTGTTTTGTAACATGCTTGCCAGATACTATTTTCGTTATCCTTAATCATATAAGAAATTATACCCAAAAATCCCCAAATTAGAATAATTTGGAAAAAAGTAGTAAAATTAAAATTCTTTATTCAATTTGCTCACATTTACTAGGCTTGCCAAGCACTTTATATCGATATCATATCAAAAAATATCTCCAAATTCTACATTGTGCATATTTTGTTAAGTCACAGCTCAAAGTCTTTGTTAAATAAGCCCAAATTCACTTTACAGATAAAAGTAGCGTTTAATTTTGATATTTTATAAAATTGCCACTTGTATTAATACAAGTGCTTTGTTATATAAGGTGGCGCAAAAGTAATCCTCCTATCAGAAAATGCTATACATAATAAAAAAAAAACATCGGAAGGTTATTTTTGCGTCACCTTATACAAAAATAAAAGTAAACAAAGATTAAAACAACAAATGGTGGAACACATAAATACTTAGAAGAAAAATTAGTTGTTTTAATATATTTGTGGTGTGTCGATAACAGTCTGATCTATCAAACGATTGATTTTGTTTACTTTTCTGACAGACAGACAATTTTATCACGTTTTTCATTATACCTGTGTGAAGTAAAGTATAAACACATGTGTGATAATGTAAACGGGCTTAAAGAGGCATGGATTGGTCCAAAAGAGGTTAAGCATCAAGATCTAACAAGAAAATCGCCAAATTGTAGCGTTACAAAGTATATTTCTTACGAATCCTCTAAATTGTGCAGAAAACAAAACCAAAAAATATCCCCCTAAAATATTTTTTTACCTAAAATCTGCTATTTTTAATATTTAATATAAAATTTTTGTAACGATTAATTTAAAATGCACTAACTTTGTTGTAGTCTTATTGTTTCCATAGTCAAAAAGCGCTGTAAAGTGATTTAAATTTTACCAAATATACAAAAAAGTTTGAATTATGCTAAAACTTGACAGAAGTAATAATAGAAATTAAAATTTAATTTTTATAAAGGCAACAAAGATTACCTGATATGATCACATTTTTACAACCAAAACTTCCTCTAACAAACTCTTGACCCCTAAAATCATCGCAAACCACTGAAAAATCTTCCTTAATCTGGGAAAAATGCCTTAACTTGGCAACACTGCAATAGAGCAATTCGGCGTAAATTAATAAATCCCAAAATTTGCAACCCTGTTTTTGTAACAAACTGTCAAATACAACTGTACAACTCTACAACTGTCAATTACATATAACAGTGATGCCACTGTATCTGTTGTGGAGGGATATAAAAATTGCACAATGTGGCCAAGACAATATAACATATTTTTCTCATATCTGGTTATGCAATAAGAATCAAAATCTTTTTGAATTTTATGTCTTATTGGAAGGTTGTACAATTCCAATATAACGCACAACCTTCCAATAAGAGATACACACTGGTAATATTTTGCACAATAGCAAAAGTTACGCAAGAATATTGCGTAGTGTATGGGTACCTTAAAATTTTAATAAATTTTATTTATTCTAATCAAAAACCTATGGCATATGCTGGCAGTACTAACTATATAATTTTTGTTTTACATGTCAACACTTGTGACAATACTATTCTAAAAGTATAGACACTTTTTACAGGGTTTCTTATACACATGGACATTGACTTAGTAATGACTGCAACATTATACACATTTAATTTAACACCCTGTGTGAGAAATTTGGTATGATGGTCCGTTAAGTTCAAACATATTAATAATTTACAGTTTTTTTTATCAATAACGGCAAAATGTATATCGCTAACCCATAGTTATATTAAATTTTAACCAAATTTAATGGCCTATATAAAATTTTTAGACTCACAAAAAAATGTGTGTAATATAAGAGATATGCTAAATTAAAATTCGTGAGTGTTTATATATTTTTAACTAAATTGCTGTTAATTTCACTTAAGTTAATTTTAAACCGCAAATATTGCGTATTTCTGGTAAACTAATGAGTCGAACGCCTGTCATGTTTGTACACTCAAAAAAGTCTGTAAAGTCAGCAGCATTTTTGCTGGGAGGATCCTTGCAGAAAATTTGCTAATATCAGCAAAAAAAAAAACTAAATTCTGCAAAACTTTTGCTGGGAAAAAAAATTTGTAAATTCTGCAAAACTATTGCTGAATTTAGGAACTTGTTTTTTTGCTGATATTACCAATTTTTCTGCAAGGATCCTTCCAGCAAAAATTTTGCTGACTTTACTGACTTTTTTTTTTGAGCGTAGTTTCGTTAACTTAAAAAAAAATCTGATTTAAGATGAAATTATGAGTCATAACAAAATATATTTTTTTTAAATAATATATTTTTGGTTGAATATTTATTGCTATTCGTACACTCAGAGCATTATGAAGGAAAAAAAATTACAGTTAAAATAACTACAAATGTAATTAAAAAGACGATGATGCGATGTTTTTCGCAAACATTACTAAAAATTTAGTAATTTTAACTACTACAAAAACAACTACAAATATAGTAAAAACAACCGCAAAGAATGGTCAAAGGAACTAAAGTGCAATTAACAGCAGTATTGTAAAAACAATTACAAATGTAGTAAAAATAACTAACTGAAATCTACTACATATACAGTTTAAATAACAAAAAATAAAACTAAAAAATTTAATCAGAGATTTTACCTATAGAAATATATTCCCCTGACTTAGCTTTCTGCACTATAATTATTATTTTTTTTAATCTCTATAGATTTTATTTTAGGCTAAAATTGAAAAGCAATTTCTGTTAAATTACAATCGTATTGTTTTTAGTTTACAAATGATAGGGAAATTTTTAAATATCTTTACTTCTGCTATAATAGTGGTAAAAAAACATTTAGAATATAAAAAACGAAACTTCACTACTATTTTACGAGTAAAAATTAAAATAAACAATATAAAATAGAAAAATGTTGCAATATAAAAAAAACAATAATTTCAAGGAATTTAGAAAAACAAAAATAATGAATAACAAAGAAAAACGCAACTGCACTGTTCTTGGTAATCTTATACAAAGTAATACAGTCAGTTGCTGTAACACAATATAGAGTTGAACTTTAACCCATTTGGGAGCGCAATTTCAATTAAACATTTTGATAATTAATAGAAAATTGTACAATTTTAAATATATAAAAACGATTTAATAAAATTTTTGAGTTTGGATCCCAGGTATATTACCTGTTTTTTACTTAATACAATTTACAAATTTTACAACAGCTGAAAAACTTCAATAGAAAAAATAGAAAAATATTTTCAATTGTAGTGAAAATAGTAAGAATTTCGAGTAAACGTACAAAATGACAGTTAGAATTAACAGGATACTTAAAAACTATCAGTTTGTTGGTTTACTAGAAATTCTTACTATTTTTACATTTTAAAAATTCAAATAGTAAAATATTTTATAACAGTTTTTATACTAATTTTTCCAAATCTCTATTTACGTATTACAATTTTTTGTACTAATTTTCTTTGCTGATTTTGGCAAAATATTTTACTATTTTTTTTTAAGCCGTATTGTTAAAATTAGCAAAAAAAAATGTTTCTCTTTTCATAGTTGAGAGCACAATTTTTTTCAACCTGATCATTTTAAAGTCTTAAGTAGAAAGAAATACCAAAATAATAAAAATAAATTTAAATTAAAAATTAGTAAAACAATTTGCTAATTTTAGCAAATCGATTTCCATTAAGGGTTTACAAAAATTTTACAAAATTTTAGTACGTTTACTAATTTTTTCTACTTTTTTTCACTTTACAGACATGTTTTAGTAAAATTAGATAAAAAGTCTGCTGGCCTAAAAATAGTTAATAATTCAGTAAAATTACAAATTTTTTCTATAAGTTTAACAGACTTTCTTATTAAATCGATTTACTAAATTTTTTTTTTTAATAAAATTAATTTTTGTCATTCTCTGGCAATTTCTTTTTATTTAAGCTTATACAAATGTTAAACTTATAAAATCAGTAAAATAACAGATTTTTCTATAAGTTTTACAGACTTTTTTATTAAATCGATTTTCTAATTTTTTTTTTTAATAAAATTAATTTATGTCATCCTTTAGCAATTTCTTTTTATTTAAGCTTATACAAATGTTAAAATTATAAAATAAGTAAAATTACAGATTTTTCTATAAGTTTTACAGACTTTTTTATTAAGTCGATTTACTAATTTTTTTTTTAAATAAAATTAATTTTTGCAATTTCATTTTATAAAAATGTTAAACTTATAAAATCTTTGCTCTCAACTATTGTATGAAAAAAGAAAGTTAGTTAAGTTAAGTTAAGCAATTCGGCCTTAAAAATTTAGTTAATTTTAGCTATTTTAAAATTAAAACAGGTCAATAAACGGTTAATAAAACACAAAAATAGTAAAATAGCAATTAGTAAAAAAAAATTGTAATTTGCAAGTATAGAATGGGAAATTTGTTTACTAAAAATATACGTTGTACTAAAAACTAGTACGGAAGCTGTAAATTAGGATATAAAATATTTTACTAGTTTTGCTACTAAATTTTTTATTTGAGTGCAAGAAAAATGAAAATAAGTTAAATTTTTTTCGCTAATTTTAGCAATTAGTAAAATATTTTGCTAAAATCAGCAACGAAAGTTAGTAAAAAAAAATTTAATTTGTATTTTTTAATATTTTTTATTAAAAATCGATTATGTACTATTTTGTACTAAAAATTAGTACAAATGCCATAAAGGGGGATATATATAATAAATGTTTCTACAAACTTTTTGTTTTAGTGTTTTTAATATATTTAAAATCTAATTAAAAATAATATAGTGGATTATTCCAAAATGGGTTAGTTTCTGCACTTTTAAATATTTTTTTCCTCTGCTTTCTCAGCATTCAATTCTTTGGCGTGTGTTATTTCCTTATGTTAAGCTTAAAATGTATTAAAAATATACAAACGCCAACAAACTTAAAATTGAAAATGGAAGAAAAAAATGGAGAAAAAACTACAAGAAAAACTTTATTTTTCTTGTTGTTATTGTTGTTGTCTTTTTTTTTTATTGTGAATGTTTTAAAAAATTTTATGATTCATAAAATTGTATGAAGAATATGGGGTACTTAGAGAAAAAGTTTTTTTTTTTATTTTTCTTTAAGAAGAGACTATTAGTTGAAAAGAAATTAAATTGGCTGATTAAAAGTACAATAATTTTAAATGCAGTAAACAAGATAAAAAAAAAAAACGAAAAAGAAAACGAAAAGTGTATAAGAATCTAAGAAGTTTACTGTACACGCAAAAGTTTACTATACAACAAAAGAAATCAATACAATTGTAATCTTTTTCTGAAAACTCTTTAAAAAGTTTTGAAGAATGTTTCTGTAACTTTTACAGATTTTTTATTTCAGTGTAAAACAATGAAGAAGGATTTGCAAATAGCAAACGTTGGTCATTTTGACCATTTTAGTCAGTGGTGGGCGTTGTGGTATAATGGTTAGTGCGTTGAACTGTTACACAGATGGTCCTAGGTTCGATTCCCGGCGACGACAACATCAATTTAGAAAAATACTATGTATGAGTTTTCTATCTCTCATACGTATTGCAGCATCGATCTTCGGTGTTCCCATATCACTTAAAATAATGAATCAGGGCTATGAAAAAAAGCTTCAATAAAGTTCGCCAACTCTCCATAATAAGTTCTGGCAACACTGCATGTGATAGAGGTAGGAGAACAAATTGGTTTATCAAAATATTTTTTTTAAACCAATTTGAACTTTAAAACTTAAGAAAAATAAATTCTCTATTACAACTATGTTTGGCTGACGAAGTTTCAAGGAACTTATTTGCGGTAATGAACTTAATGAAAAAAAAAATATGAAATTTGACCTAGTACTCTATTAATTTAACGGCTTATTTTTAAATTTCAAGAGCTTATTTTAATGTTTTTCGAGCTTTTCCATAGCTCTTAAAAATACTTTGTTAAGAGCTGTGTTTTGGTTGCCCTAATTATCACCATTATTAAATACATAAAATCATCATTTAGTCTTCCCAACGTTTCACATTTACTTCACAGCTCTAAAAAATTGTTGATTTTATACAAATTGATACTTTCATCTACAATTTGTTTATAAATTCTGAGATAAAAACCAGAAAGTTAGCAAATTTGATAAAGTTTCTATATAAACCTAATAAACTGCTCTTTATTAACTATGGATTTTTTACTTTAGCCAATACTTTTAAATTGAATATTTTCATATTTGGATTTTTTTTTTTTTAAAGATATGAAATAAAAAAACCCCCTTTTATTGAAACGATAATAAAATAAAACAGTTTACATTTTTATTACACCTTTATCAAATACAGAATACACAAAATGCTATTTTTATGTACTTATTTGTTTTTATTATAATATCTTTACTACACCATTTTTAGGTACAATTCAAAAAATGGCATTTGAAATAAAAAAAATATCAAAGAAAATTCAAAAAGATCATATATTTATTAATTATAATTATTTATTTGCAATATTTCGTCTCCACATTGGGTGACTTCTTCAGAGAACAATTATTATAATTGGATTGCAAAACTTGTTTTAATGTTTTTCAATCAAATTATAATAATTGCTCCCTGAAGAAGTCAACCAATGTGGAGACGAAATATTGGAAATAAATAATTATTATGTAATAATTGATTTTAAGAAGAATTCAATAAAAGATCCAAGGAAATTTAACATTAAAAAAAAAAAATTTAAAAAGTATCAACATAAAATAAAAAAATTTCATTAATTTTAAAAATCAATTAAAACTTGAAAAATATCAACTTCTGTTTTTTAATATTTAATTTAATTTTTTTTTTTTAATTTTAATTAGTTAATATTTTAAATGACAGTTTTTAAATTCTAACTGACATATTTTTTTTAAAATTTCAAATATTTTTTTTTTTTAAATTGAATAAAAATGATATTTTTTTAAATAACATCCTCAAATGTAACGTCCTAAGGGAATTGTGAAGGCAAGAAATCACAAAAAATTACAGTTAAAATAACTACAAATGTAATTAAAAAGACGATGAGTGTATTTGTCATAAGAATCACTAACATTGTAGTAATTTTTAACTACAAGAAAGCAACTACCAATAAATAGTGGGCCAGCATTGCCATATTTTGGCCAAAAGTACCTTTCAGGTAAATCAAAATATTATTATATTTTTAGAATATAGAAATGTTGAATATTAAAGGGTCCGCCAAATAACTTTTTTTTTTTTGAACTCCTGAACCAATTGGACTTTGTATGGCGTCATACCAAGGTCTTTATGCAAAATTCGTCTCAATGATGTCTCCGAAATGTTCAATTGTTGAGAACGACGGTGAATTGATGTTGATGGCGCTTCACGCACACTTTCTGCCACATCAGCAATATTCTCGGGTGTACGCACTGTTTTTGGCTTTTCACGCTTTGGTTTATCGATGAGGATGCCAGTTTTTTCACTTTTTTCACAAGATAACGAACATACGGACCATATTCGTTCAGCGGAAGGATAAAACTAATTATCTGTCCAATCAGACATGAGCTAAGTGTTATCATTCATGAAATAAGCACTAGTTGAAAATATTTAATGTACAAAATATTTAATCATGCTGCCTAATAGTTTTTTGTTGATATGAATTTAAGTTCAAAATTTCACTTTATTGTGATATTGATGAATTTAGACAACATTTTAATTAAATATACAAAATTTAAAGACTTATTTTTTTTATCAGACACTAATAGTTTGCACCTAGTTCATAAAACAAAATTGCAAAACTGCTGAGTATTTATAAGAAAATTTACTGCTTTTTTTTTTTTTATTTAGGGCTCCTATAAAAACTATTGTATATTTTCTTTTCCAAAAAAGCTCCAGAAGATATTAAAAAACTGTGAACACCAGTTTGTTCTACAAAATGTCTTTTACTTAATTTTAACCGACCATAATCAACCGTTCATAAACTTTCAAGATTTGGACCTATAACTGAAAAGATCTTACTATTTTCCAGCATTTCAAAGTTTAAGAACAAACCGAAGTATTGTGACTAAAAAATTTATTAAATTATTATTCTGATAGCTGGTAATTACGAAACTGAGAGATTTTAAAATTCAAAATGGCGGATCCAATATGGGCGGACATTGTTTTTTTTTATAAATATATTATACTTAAACTAATCAATAATAAAGGCTTTGGGAACGCTCACCACGAAACTGAAATATAAAACAACGCAGAAAAAGTAAAAGTAAATGTGTTTTGGATTAATCACTAAAATCATATTTTTTTAAATTTTGTACTGATTTCATGGAAAAAAAAGGTCAGCCAACAATACGTAGACTTTTTATTTATCTTTCTTAGCATCACACCTATAATATTTTGACTAATCATCACTCTGTAGCCAACAATGTAAATTTCAAAATAGCTCATTTAATATGGCGGCTTTCAAATGTTTATATATTGGCTTCTAAATTTTCCATACAAATGGCTGTATATAGTACAATTTCATAGTAAATGGTATATAATTTTTTTCACCAGACGCTTAAATTCAACTTCAACTTTAATTCCACCTGAACATTCTTTTTCACCACAAAAATAGTTTTTCACCTCAAAAAGATTATTTTTTCACCAGACGCTTAAATTCAACTTCAATTTTAATTCCACACATTCTTTCTTATGCCCAAAATGTGATGAGGGTATATGGGCTTTTCTGAAAAATATTTAAAATTGAGATTACAATTTCTTTTTTTTAATTTTATAAAACTTTAGCAGGATTTTACAGGATAATAAATCAGGCAGGTCAAATCCGTATGCTTTCAGCATATTTGGTGGTTTCATGAAAAAATTCAATGTGGCGATTTTTAACTCTATATATATATGCGATATAGAATAATCCCTCTCTTTAGTGTTGAATGATCATGCCTATTTTATGACCTCTATTTGGATACGCCATTTTGATAATCTCAATCTCAATTTTGATTTTAGATTTGTATTTAGCAACCAAAACAATCTCTATATTTTGATTGAATTATACCGTTTATATTTTATTTTTTTATTTATTTTAGAAATGTTGAGGTTAAGAAGAAGAATAAACGTTTTTCTCTAAAAGTTATAAATAATATTAATTTTTAAATCAGACTAGACTAGTTTCTGCCTCTTTTTTTATGGACAGTCGTCATCAGTGATTTTCCATTTAAATTGTATTATTATTTGTGTATTTATAATTGTCAGATTGTCTCTATATGATAAATTTTTCAACAACCTGCGGCTGTAAGAATCAAACCTGCGCTCTTCTTACATTACAAACGTTAAAATAAAAAGTCAATTTGTTATTTCTTTTTATTTTATTTAACTATAAATATTATTATTTTTTTTTTTGCTTATATTAAAAAATTAAAATTTCTTTTATAACCCTTAGAAAATGGTGTAGCTATTTTATTTTCTCATTTTTTGTTTGGTTTTCGCTTAGCGAAAAATTGTTTAGCTAGTTTTGTACGTGTTTATGAGCTCTTGTAGTAGTTTCCTCCGCAGAGGTGAAGATTCTTTAATAGATTGAATTTTGTTTTTGATGGCAGAGAAGAAAAAAAAAAAAAGAAAAAATATACTTCACAAAAATGTTAATATAGACGATGACGTTAGTTTGGTGAAGTAGCTGTAGTACAATGTATATTAAAACAGTGTAGAAATCGTAGTAGAATGAAGTTTTATTAAAGTTAAATCCAATTTGTGTTATTATCTTTTATTACAAAGATAATGATAATTGACAGTTGTATATGGTTTAGTGTAGTTTAATTTGACATACAATATTAAGTTTGCATATTGAATATAAAATAAAGAAAGTAAAAAAGGTTAGTATTAAAGTTCGCAGAGATTAAAGCGGGGATTAAATATTAATAAAGTGATGGTCAAGTCACTGAGAATAAGCTGGAATGAAACGAAAAACGAGCGAAATGAAACACTTAATACAGATAAAGGAAGGGAAATGAACTGGGAACAAGCGGAATTGGAACATTAAACTTACGAAATTAAATCGAATGAAATGGAGAATGAATAAAACTAAAACGCTAAGTAGAAGAAATAAAATGTAGATTCCATTCCATTTTGTTCCCCGTGCTTAGTGTTTCATTTCCAAAAGTTCCTTATTTCAATTTTATTTTCTGTGATAAGTGTCCAAACTTTATTTTTATGTGCATAAACCATAAGTTTCGGCAAAGCTTTTGTATATTTACTCACCTACCGTATATTACCTTTTTTCGTAATTTTTGCATAAATTGTAAAAATAACGCTTTATAACTTTTAAAATTTCTACGAAGATTGATAAAATTAACCCTCTAATGCCCGAATTTTGTTTTGCAATGAAATTCATACCATGTATTCGTCTCGCAAAAAAAAATAATAATTTCTCTTAAAAAAATGTTTTGCGCTGACTACTTTCGGCGATATGAGCAAAAATAATTTAAAATTTATCTCGAAAACTAATGCAAGTAAAACAAAAGTTTGTACCAAAAATTATTGCTCTTACCAAGACATAACCACAATCCAAAAATAAACTTTTTTGTGCTTCTTTTTAAGAAGATGTGGCGATTTTCGCTTTTTGCAAAATGCGAAATAGGGCGAAAAAGTATCTTAACTTCAATATTTTTTGTTCAAACTTTAGACTTTTGCTACTATTACTGATTGTCTTCTCTGTACCGAATTTCAAAACGATCCGTCTATTACTTTATAAGTTAAGACAATGTCCTTTAGAGATATCCTGATAAAATTCTGTTCGTCCTTGAAGAAAAATAAGGACTGATTATTAAAGGTAATACTTCAATCTTACTTATACTTAATTTTCAAGAGTTTTAAATCAACTTAAATAAGTGTTTTAGTTGTTGGAAATCTCAGTTAATTAAAAAAAATAATTTTTTGAATTTTTACAAAATTTGAACTTTAAAGCTTTCTCGCGTTTTAACAGTGCACTGAATACGAACAGTTTCTTCGCAAAACTTTTAGCTAATTCACTTTTATATCGAACTATATCAATTTCTAAGTATAAAACACTCATTCGAAGCATTTGGGTTCAATTTTATAATTCAATTCATCGTCAGGCGTTAGAAGGTTAATGCTGCAGTTACAATTTTTATGACACAATTTATAAAATTTATTTATTTTTTAAACTGCATCATTAGTTTTTTTTTTAATTTTAGTAGACGTTATACTAGTTTTAAAGCGTTATTTATAAAATTTATTCAAAAAAAAAATTTAAAATTTATTCAAATTTATTGAAATTACGAAAGAAATGCAAATGTACAAAAGCATTGCCGAAACTTAAGGTTTATTTACATAAAAAAAATTTGTATATTTTCTTTATAAATATTAACTAGAAGCTTAGAAAATTTGGGTTATTGACCCCGATTTTTGCGAAAAAAAATCGATTTATGAAAAAAATTTCAAACTAAGCTTAAGCGCCCATATAAAATTCAATATTAAAAAGGTGCGTATGATTAATAAATCGATAAAATAGTTTTATATTACTCATACGTAGAAAGATAAAGGAGTTAAATTCCATCGAAGATTATGATTTAAAAAAAAAACAATTTTGCTCTTTTGTGTTAAATCCTCTTCCGACAAAACGTGGTTTCTAGGGATAAAAAAAGTTTACAAAAAATATTCTTTTATGTATTTTTTTTTTTACAAAAAATAAAAAAAGATACAACATAATTTGAAGATTTTTATTTAATTATTTTTATCGTACTCTGTAATAAATTGTTATTTTATTACAGACTTTAAAATAAACATAAATTTAACAACTTTTCTTTGTGCTTTTTTTAAATAGTCTCATTGGTTTTTATTTAACAACAAGATAATAATCACAAGTTTTTATGTTACTTTTCATTTTATTGAATTCTTAATACAAATATTTATGTATACTTCAGAAGTCTCTGTATTTTTATACATATTTTTTTTGTGCTTTTTTTATAACAACTTGTAATTTGTATTGTTTTATTCATATAGCGAAATTTTTGTTAAGAAGTAGTGTTATAAAAATACAAAGAAATATCAAATATTTAATAATAAATCAAATTGCCATAAAAATTGAATTTGTCATAAAATCCCTAACAATCCACAAAGTGTTGAAGATGAACAAATAAATCGATGATGATGGTTGGTGGTCGTCATGATGATACATATACCAAGTATTCCATAAATCTATGATTTGATAATGAGAACAAATGAAATATATTTTTTTTGATTTGTAATAAATCTAAAACAAATAAAATATAATGGATATTTTTCGGTGGAATGAGTTTAAAGGAAATTATGGGAAATATGACACAAAAGAAGTGGTAAAGATAATGATTTTAAAATGCTTATAGGTCGAGTTATATTTACAGAAAATTAATTGTAACAGAAAATTAAAGAAATTGATTTGTAAAATTTTATTTGACGTATGATTAATATGAAATTATTTAATGTAGAATATTAATCACACGCCACTAAATAAAAGGGCTTATCAAAAGGGAAGGGTGCTAATTAATTAAACAGTTAATACATATTTTTAAACATATAATTGAAAGTGAGTTTGATATCGAACAAAAGTTTAATTCAAATTTTGTTGACAATAATTTATCCTATTTTTCCAATTGCATATTTTTTCTTTACCATTATTTCTTTTAGACTGCAATCACACTAGTTAGCTTAAACGGTTCCCTGAAAAATTTATGATTTTGTTACAATACAAGACATGGAGTATAGTCCCGATGGGCTCTCTCCGATCTTAAAAAGAGTCGGATATATGAAAAAGTTAGTGAATAATTTTTTTCACCAATATTTAAAATAATTCAAATAAGTGTTAGCCCTGGTCCACGAAATACTGTCAAAATGGCTTTCAAAATGGGTGTTCTGTCGTGTATTTTAACGCTGTTTTTAAATTAATCTAATTTTCCTAAACTTTAAACATATTTTCATACAAAGATCCGTTTAGTTTCACCGCCACTTTTAAACCACAAAACATGAGATTGGGTCGCTGAAAAAAAGTTTATCATATTATTGTGCGCTTGTATCACCTATTCGAATTTTAAAAAGTTTAAAGGGAACCTATCCGACAAGCTTCCTTTTAAGTGTCAGGCAATTTATATAGGGTATATGCCTTTTAATTTGTATGCAAAATCTGAAACATTTGGGTTCACGAATGAAAAATAGGTAGTTTTTGGACCCCTGGGTAAAAATAGTTATATCTAGTCATATATAATCTTAACATATCTGACTTGAAGTCACATTACGACTAATATCATTGTATACAAATACATCTGATAATTTTTATTGAGAGATTTTTTTATATGGTACTTGATATTGTTATATGTCTCCAAATCTTACTCCATATATAACTACATAAGCCATATAATAATAATCCAAATATATGTAGTGATCGATATGATTATATAAGGTCACATGCTAAGTCTTACTAAGCTATATGTGACGCAATACTAAACTATTTTCCTTACAATTTTATATAGCATTATATATAATACCATACTTTTATAACGAAATTATTTTCAAGTGATTTATTTTATATAATTTCAAATAAAAAAAGTGTACATTTTTTAAGATAATACCACTTAATTACTCGTATATTTTTTTGAAACACTAAACATGTTCTTAATAATTTTTAACCATTTCGTTTGGTATTTAAAATTGTTGATTTATAGAAATTTTAATTTTGTATTTAAATACTTTTATTCATAACTTCAAGTTACTACCTACTATCGACTAAAATTTTATAAAATCACACATATTTATATCTTATTAGATATTAATGTCCCGGATATGGACAAATCTCGGATAAAATTGTATCAAATTATATCTAATAATGTATACCCATTTTTCGGATTAATTTGTACGTGCTAATTTCATCAAACCCCACATTTAAATTTTTGCCCGCTCGGTTATAAATTTTTAATTTCCCGAGCTAAAACGTTTGCACAAAATAATACACTATTTTATACACACTTACAAGTTTTTGTCTGCCAGTGTATTTAACCGGACATAATTATATAAATACATTTATAATTATCGCATCTTGCTCAATATTTAATTGTATATTGCATTTAGAATAGGCCAAACTAATCTAATTAATGAATATATCTAGACATTGTAAAATACAAAATAATATATATTTAAATAAAGGGTCCGCCAAATAACTTTTTTTTTTAAACTCCTGAACCAATTGGACTTTGTATGGCGTCATACCAAGGTCTTTATGCAAAATTCATCTCAATGATGTCTCCGAAATGTTCAATTGTTGAGAACGACGGTGAATTGATGTTGATGGCGCTTCATGCACACTTTCTGCCACAGCAGCAATATTCTCGGGTGTACGCATTGTTTTTGGCTTTTCACACTTTGGTTTATCGATGAGGATGCCAGCTTCTTTCACTTTTTTCACAAGATAACGAACACACGGACCATATTCGTTCAGCGGAAGGATAAAACTAATCATCTGTCAAATCAGACATGAGCTAAGTGTTACCATTCACGAAATAAGCACTAGTTGAAAAAAAAACGTTAGATGGCGGACCATTTATAATATCATATATATCTAATTTATATCTTTAATTTTGGATAAAATTGTATATTACCCCCCATGCAGAGTCATACTAGAAAAATTGTCAATCATATTTGGGATATAAATATGTATTACATCAATACAATAGTACAATTAATATAAAGTAACGCAATTTTATTTTTTCGCGGTTATCAAGGAGGTTTCCGCATAATCCTCTTTTTGTTTAATTAAACTAAAAATTTATATTTAGCTTAAATTTCAACGTAATTAGACAATAACGATGCATACTCAACTTAAAGGACACAAACGTTTTCAAATTTGACGTGTTTCGCGGATTTGGATAAAACAGATTAAAGCGTTGTTTCGCGATATAGACATCAAAATTCGAAAAATAACGAACACAATACGGAAAAAGTTATTTAAAATATGTTGTGCAGTATTATTGGTCAACTAGTACAACTTTAATGTAAAAAATGCATTTTAAGGAAATGCACTTTATAAAGGAGGTCTTTGTTTCATAATGACCTGAAAAAACGATTTTAATTATTAATACATTATTGTACGTGAAGATAGGTATACAATTTAGCAAAAAAAAAAGTTGTATCCCTAGTGTGCACATATTTTTATAAGTTTCCCAGGGTTACAAAAAAAAAAATGCATAATTAAAATAACAAATCTAAAAAGCAAACCCCTCCCCCCCACACGTAATAAATTCCTAGCTACGTGCCTGCATATTATCCTCTTTGCATAACTTTTTATCTTCACCACCATGCTAATTCAACATTAAACTTTAGCTTTGACATACACTCCTACTTACCTCTGGTTAGTTTTCGCATCTGACAGCACGTTTAGTAACAAATTATTTCAACTCGTGAAAATTTTATCAAAATTGTAGTGCTAGTATAAAAATCTTAATTTAACTATTTTAATTAATAAAATTTACATATTTTTTTAAATAAATTAATTAAACAAATCGTAAATATAGTGTTCAATATAAAAGTTAACGAATGCAAGTGATTTTAATCCAAATATGACACTAATAAGTTGAGGCTGCCTCCCGGGGCCAAGTGTTTTTGTTTTGTTAATTAAACGGTTTTATATATAAAAAAATACAACTTTTTTTAAATAATTTTATTAAGTGTTTCAATATCGATAATTAAATTAAAAAAAATTGGCTCCGGCAAAGCAAATTCATTGAAATTGAAGATTTAAGCCTTCGCTGGCCAACGTATTGTGTTGTTGTTTTTTGGTTTATAAGAGCACGTGTAAAGAAAAAAAAAAAAAAGAAAACAAACAACAAATGACAAATGCCACCACTAGTATGGTGATTTGTTATTGTATTGTTAGTGGTTAAAAAATTACTAGAAATTACTGTTAAACAGAAACACTAGATGGTGCTAAAAGAATATGCATACACTGCAACAAGTTTTAAGGTAATTTATATTTTATTAGATTTAATGATCAAAATACTCGTAAACTCTTTTGTCTCGTTTAATATTATATCCCTATTGTTATGTCAAATTGATAAAATTTTAAAATTATTAAAATTTATAAGGGAATGTTCGACAATATGGCATTAATCCTGGTTTTCAATAAAATAAAATCGACAAAAATTTGTGTTAAAATTGAAATTTTGTACATTAATTAGCTATAAATTAAAAATCGTATGCCTTGAAACTTTTAAAATATTTCCTCTGATTTATTTCTAAAATATTTTAATATACGATTAATTAATGATCGACCAGACGATTGTGATTTTTGAACTTAATTGGACCCGATAAAAGTTTTGAATTATTTACAAAATAAGTTTTTTTAAAAGTTTCAAGGTTACCCCGAAATGTAACTTTACACATTTTCTCACATTTTTACAAATTTCGCGATACCCAGTAATGTGTTGTAGGTATACTGAAAATTCGATATTTTCAGAAAAAAAATATATATAATTAAATAACGTTGCCGAAAAAAATTTTAAAACTAGCTTAATATTAGTAAAATAAGAACAGCAAAATAAATCTGTTAAATTTACCAAATTTTAGTTTTATAAAAGCTGAATTTTTGTTCATTGAAAAAACAAATAAATTTGTTTAAATCAGCAAAAATGTTGCTAAATATTAGTAGACAGAAAACAGCAAACCAAATCTGTTATATCAACAAAAATGTTGCTTTATTTACCTTAAATTTAGTGGAATACAAATAACAGAAGCTTATCAATGACAGTAGTGTATCCAACTCTATTGATTCATTGGAGCATCGTCGGAATGTGGGTTGTGTGACACTTTTCTATCGATATTACCATGGGAGATGCTCATCTGAGATAAGTGAACTTATTCCACGAGCCCGAGTTTTTATTCGTAATACTCGCTTATCTAGTAGAGCACATCCGTTTGTAGTTGATTGTCCTGTGTTTCGCACAACGCATTACAGAGAAAATTCGTTTTTTAGTCGAACGATTCGTATGTGGAACAAACTTCCCGCAGAAGTCTTCCCTGTTACTTACAATTTAGAAAAATTTAAATCAAATATCCACAAACACTACTCCCTCTTTCCTCCTTCCCATACCTTATTTTCCTGATCAATACAATGCACTGCATGAGTAGGGGGCATCCCCTGAGTATTGGTTAAATTATAAAAAAAAAAAAAAAAAAAAAAACTAATAAAAAACGTTTCACATTTTTTTGTAGATTTTTTTTTTAACTATTAATAAAAATGTAGCAGATAAGTTTGCAACTTTCAATTAACTCAAATTTAGCCTAAATATAACTAAAATTTTGTAAATTTAACATATTCATTTTTGCTGTTCTTATCTTCCTAATATTCAGCAATAAAAATTCTGCTGAATTCGGCAGTTTTACCTGTCCATGTCATTATGAATTAATTTAAAATATTGAGTAGTATCGATTATGGAAAATATAAATAGCACTCGGCAACCAATTTCAGGTCGTTTCATTGTCGTTGGCCTCAATGGTTCCAAAGCGAAATTAAGGTATGCTATCGCTAAAATAAAACCTCTAAAAGGTTTTGCTAAGTTGTTTCAGATTTTTATTTTATGACATGTTAAATACCTAGTTTTTTAGTTTTAGACTCTTATGTAACATTTTTAAAATTTTTAACACGTTTATTATGATTTTCAGGTTATTTTCCGAATTTTAACACTATCAACTTTTTTAGATTTTCCGGCGTTTTTTTTACAAATTTTTTATGATTCCACTATTTTTGTTCTATTAACTACGTTTTTCAATCTTTCCGTATATTTTTTTTTACGTTTTAAAGAGTTTACGGCTTTTTACTTTTGTCGTTCTACGTTTTTTTTTTGTTTACAATTTTGGTTTAACCAACTAATTTAAACTGTTATAAAATAAATTCAGATTTTTATAACGTTAATTTCGTATAATTTCATTGTAGTATACTTTAATCAAATTTAATAATTTTCTAATCTTTTTGTTTTAAATATGAAGTTTTAAAATTGTTAATATTGGTGTATAAAATATATGTATTTTATAAAGGGTGTTTTATTTTGGATAAAATTAATGCAGACGAAATTTGTCAATCATATTTTGGATATAAATATATACTACATCAATACAATAGTACACTTAATTTCCTATCTCATTTGGTGTATAATTTTATACACAAAGTGTACCCCAATTGTGTTCTTTTGGATTGATTCCGTTTTGGTTTTAAAATGTTGGCACCTTATGCAAAGATGTACACTCACAATATTTTGTCCGTAAAGACTACTGAATATAACCATTAAATCAACTGAAAATCAGTTAAAAACAGGACTACTTACTTTTCGTTTAAAACAATTGTATTTTTTAGTTTATTTTCAACTGTTGAAAAATTAACTGACAAAATCCATAAAAACAATAGATTGTTTTCGTTTATTTCAATACTCAATATAACATAACAACTTTTTGTTTTGAATAGAAAATTTTAACTGAATATTTTAACTATTACGGAAAGTCCGTTTTTTTGTTTATTTTTTTTGTTGAACAACAGACAGAACGTTAAAAAATATATTTCTTAGTTAATTTAACTGTATATTCCATTGAAACAACTTTACCGATTAAACTTTTAAATAACTGTTGATTTTTTATGGAAAAGTTCTTGTGAGTGTAGGAATCCTTAAGAAGAACATGTTTCATTTGTAACATTAGGAGTTTTTAATTGAGTTTTAGATTTTTTTTAATTAAATTAAATTTCAGCGTTTTTTTTCGTGTTTGTTATTCAATGGTGCAAGTTACTAAATTCCATAAAATCTTCAGAAATAATTACCGTATTTGACGGTAATTATTTCTGCAAATATTTCGGATTTTAATAAAGTTTAAAATCAAAAACTGGATACAACTATAGCTTATTTTGTATATATTAGTATCAGTTCAGATATAAATTTATAACGCTAATTTAATCTGATATTATCAAATTAAAACAAAACAAAACTAATGCAAACTTATATAATTATATGGGCCAATTTCTCGGATAAAACTGTATTAAGACTAATATTAAATTTCATATGATTAAATAAAGTATCATATTAATTATTTTTAATCGGGTTTTAGAAGTCGAAAGTTACTGTGTGCACTAGGGTAATAATTTTTGACTTCTTTTGCAATTATCAAATTTTAGCTACCCTATGCGTATATTAATTAGTTCATAAAAATATAAAGTATCGCAATTTTATTTCTTCGCGGTTATCAAGAAGGTTTTTACGCATAATCCTCTTTTTGTTTAACTAATTTTAATTTATATTTAGCTAAAATTTTAACGTAATAAGACGTAATAACGATGCATATCCAACTTAAAGAACACGAACGTTTTTAAATTTGACGTGTTTCGCGGATTTGGATAAAACAGATTAAAGCGTTGTTTCGCGATATAGTCATCAAAATTCGAAAAATAACGAACACAATACGGAAAAAGTTATTTAAAATATGTTGTGCAGTATTATTGGTCAACTAGTACAACTTTAATGTTAAAAAATGCATTTTAAGGAAATGCACTTTATACAGGAGGTTTATGTTTCAAAATGACCTGAAAAAACGATTTCATTAATACATTATTGTCCGTTACGTGCGGATATGTAAAAATTTAGCTAAAAAAAGTTGTATCCCTAGTGTGCACATATTTTTTCATAAGTTTCCCCGGGTTACAAAAAAATACATAATCAATAATCCCATCTCCCCACAATCCCATTGGAATAAATTCCAAGCTACGTGCCTGCATATCATCCGCTTTGTAAACCTTTTCATCTTCACCACCGTACTAATTCAACATTACATTTAAGCTTTGACATCAGGGGTGCCAGATGATTTTGATAAAAAAATCGACATATTTTAAAACAAAAATCGGCATTATCGGCACTTTGATTTAAATAAATCGGCAAATAAAAATACCCATTTAAATCCAATAAAACATATTTTTATTAACACAAAAAACAAAACAGAACAATTTAACATTAACTAATGTTTATAATATATAAAATAACATAAAAATCAAAAAAAAAAAAAAATAAACATTTTCCAAATAAATTGTAGTTAATTTAAAAAAATATATTTTTATCAAATCTTTTTTTATATCAGCATCGCTACACTTTGAATTATTAAATTTTAAATAATCGTTAGAAAATAGAATTGCCTGTAAAGATTCATTTTCCAGAGAACATCGAAAATTTTTAAAAATTTTAACTCTCTGAATTTAGAGTCTAAAATTTGTTTTTCTTTTTCAGAAATAAAGCTATGATCAAAAAAAAACCGTTTCTTTTGTTTTGATTCTTTCATTCTTCATAGTTGGTTGTTTTTTAAACAAAAATTTACTAAAACTTCACACACGCAAACACTGCATAATTTTAATTTAATTTAATTAATTTTTAATGAGACTTAAAAGTTTATATTACAAAAGCAGCTGTAAAAAAATAGCATAGAATGCAAAAAACCTTAAAACTATACAGTATTGTTTTAATAATATAAACACTGCACCTACACCTCGCCCCTATTGTAAAAGCGCTAACTTATTAACCGTTGTTTCTTTTCAATGTTACAAGTATTTCAGTGATGCCCAAATTTATAAATGATACTAAAATAAATAAAGTTACCGTGTTTAAAGATTTATAGAAAAATCTGAATTTTTTGAGCAAAAATCGGCACTTTGATAATTTTGAGGCAAAAATCGGCAAAATGCCGATAAATCGGCAAATATGGCAGGCCTGTTTGATATACACTCCTACTTACCTCTGGTTAGTTTTCGCATCTGACAGCACGTTTAGTAACAAATTATTTCAACTCGCGAAAATTTTATCAAAATTGTAGTGCTAGTATAAAAATCTTAATTTAACTATTTTAATTAATAAAATAAACAAATTTTTTTTAAATAAATTAATAAACAAATCTTAAATTTAGTGTTCAATATAAAAGTTAACGAATGCAAGTGATTTTAATTAAAATATGACACTAATAAGTTGAGGCTGCCTCCCGGGGCCAAGTGTATTTGTTTTGGTGATTAAACGGTTTTATATATAAAAAGATACAACTTTTTTTAAATAATTTTATTAAGTGTTTCAATATCGATAATTAAATTAAAAAAAATTGGCTCTGGCAAAGCAAATTTATTGAAATTGAAGATTTAAGCCTTCGCTGGCCAAAGTATTGTGTTGTTGTTTTTTGGTTTATTAGAGCAAGTGTAAAGAAAGAAAGAAAGAAAAAAGAAAAAAAAACAACAAATGACACCACTAGTATGGTGATTTGTTATTGTATTGTTAGTGGTTAAAAAATTACTAATAATTACTATTAAACAGAAACACTAGATGGTGCTTAAAGAATATGCATACACTGCAACAAGTTTTAAGGTAATTTATCTTTTATTAGATTTAATGATCATAATACTCGTAAACACTTTTGTCTCGTTTAATATTATATCCCTATTGTTATGTCAAATTGATCCAATTTTAAAATTATAAGGGAATTTTCGATAATATGGGCTTAAGCCTGGCTATGTAATAAAAATGTGGAATATTTTAAATACATGAGCTTATAGGCCAAACTTTTTATTTTTCAAAAAACTGAAAAGCTTATCAATGACAGTAGTGTATCCAAATCTATTGATTCATTGGAGCATCGTCGGAATGTGGGTTGTGTGACACTTTTCTATCGATATTACCATGGGAGGTGCTCATCTGAGATAAGTGAACTTATTCCTCAAGCCCGAGTTTTTATTCGTAATACTCGCTTATCTAGTAGAGCACATCCGTTTGTAGTTGATTGCCCTGTGTTTCGCACAACGCATTACAGAGAAAATTCGTTTTTTAGTCGAACGATTCGTATGTGGAACAAACTTCCCGCAGAAGTTTTCCCTGTTACTTACAATTTAGAAAAATTTAAATCAAATATCCACAAGCACTACTCCCTCTTTCCTCCTTCCCATACCCTATTTGCCTGATCAATACAATGCACTGCATGAGTAGGGGGCATCATCTGAGTATTGGTTAAATTATAAAAAAAAAAAAAAAAAAAATATTTTCTCTGATTTATTTCTAAAATATTTTAATATACGCTTAATTAATGATCGACCAGCCGATTGTGATTTTTGAACTTAATTGGAGACGATAAAAGTTTTGAATTATTTAGCAAATTAAGTTTTTTTACAAGTTCCAAGGTTACTCCGAAATGTAACTTTACACATTTTCTCACATTTTTACAAATTTCGCGATACCCAGTAATGTGTTGTGGGTATATTAAAAACTATTACTCGATATTTTGAGACAAAAAAATATATAAAAAACCCTGATAGAAGAAAAAATCGAGAGTAAAATGTTTCCCAGCCAGCAAAATTAGGACTTTTTCAAGATTTCTTATGCTTTATGTCGAAAATGTATGAAATAAAACACATATTTTTGAAGTTACAAAATTTTATTGTCAAAAACTACACAATTTTTTGTACAAAAATATGAGCATTCCAAAAAAAATTATAAAAGATACAAAAATTTTAAAAAAAAATTATTAAACCCAATAAATGCCTCAGATTTGACTTAGAAATGTAAATGAATTTGAATATTTTGTGAACAATTCAAAAAAGGCTCCAAAAAAGATTTCTAGGCAAAAAGGAAAGTTATGGGGCGTTTCTCAAAATAATTTCTTATAATTTATTTTTATAATTTTATAATAAAAAAATAATATATATGGCCGCCTCTGGAATAAATAAAGAAAATTTTTTTCTACCTGACCTGGGTGTCCCAAAAATTGGATTGCGTATAAACATTCAAGTGTGGGTACTCAAATGAAAGGAAATTTCCTCACGATTTCATAAATGATATCTATAGATATTTTAAGTATGTTTTTAGTACAAAAATGGGGAAGGCGTTTATTGTAGTTTTTTTAGAGCTTGTTTGCTGGCAGGGTTAAATAAAAAAACTTTTTAACTTTAACTTTTGACTTTTTTTTGCAATTATCAAATTTTAGCTACGCTACCCTTATATTGGTCCATAATAATATAAAGTAAGGCAATTTTAATTTTTCGCGGTTATCAAGAATGTTTCCGCATAATCCTCTTTTTGTTTAATTAAACTAAAAATTTATATTTAGCTAAAATTTTAACGTAATTAGACAATAACGATGCATATCCAACTTAAAGGACACAAACGTTTTCCAATTTGACTTGTTTCGCGGATTTGGATAAAACAGATTAAAGCATTGTTTCGCGCTATATATGAACATCAAAATTCGAAAAATAACGAACACAATACGTAAAAAGTTATGTAAAATATGCTGTGCTTCAAAAAAAAGAATGCATTTTAAGGAAATGCGCTTTATGCGGGAGGTTTATGTTTTAAAATAACCTGAAAAGGCGATTTCTATTATTAATACAGTATTGGCCATTACGTGCTGATAGGTAAAAATTTAGCAAATAAAGTTGTAACCCTAGAATGCACATACTTTCATAAGTTTCGCCGGGTTAGAAACAAAAAAAAAAACATAATCAAAATAAAAAACATCGAAGAAGCCCCCCCTAAACAAATTCTTAGCTACGTGCTCGTATTTATGACAGCTTATCAACATTTTTTTTTTGAAAAGGTGCGTATGATTAATATTTTGCTAAAATAATTTTATATTAGGAAAACTTCAGAAAATTTGTACTTGGAACGTTAAGGTAAAAAAAAACATATGTATATGATTATGAACGATTATTTAACAAAAACTTTTGATCTAAACCCGGCGGGTCATATCTAAAATCTCAAAAAGTGAATATGTGACATACAAATGTAAGTTTATGCAAGCTCTCTTCTAAAAATCTGAACAAAATCTGTTATTTACACAATGTAAAATCACAATATAGTAATTTGAAGTGGTTTGTTTTTTTTTTTAAATGAACTACAAATGTAGTCAAAAATTAAATTTCTTCTACAAATTACTGTTTTTTCACTTAAAAATAATGATACTGTATTACAACTCAAACCACTACAATATTCACAGCAGAAGTGTACTGAGTGTACAATTTCCAGAATCACAGCTTTCAAACCCTAGTTTTGTTGCACTTAGTTTTGTTGTACATATTGTTTATTGCTTTATTATTTTTTAAATTTTTAATAATATGATTATATCGAAAAAAAAAAGGTTTCGAATTTTTGGAATTTTTAATAAAAATACACTCTATTTTGAGTTATTAACGGGCTAGTAATGGTTATAATTAATTAGATGTAAATAAAACTAAATTAACTTCATCCTTGTTTTATTCCGACTGGTTTTATTTCGACTTAATCAGGAGTGGTGAACTTTATTTATTTCTGACAACAAAATAACAATGTTATAAATATTGTAGTTTAATTTGGTCTTGGTCTTCTTAAGAGTATTTTCTATTTTGTCTTGAATACGCAACCTTTCCAATATGTCGCTTTTTTTTGCTCATTTTTCTCTTTGTCAAATATTTTTACATTTTAAATGTTTATTTTATGCCCACTTTCTATAATGTGTTATGCTAATGGGACATATCCGGCCAGCGTTAACGTTTTCTGAAAAACGTCGATTTCTTCCTTTTGAACCATTTGCAATAAAACTAGATTGTGTAATGAACGAAAATTCGAGAAATCGATTTTTCAGTGACATCTTTGGGTGCGTATGATTAATATTTTCAATTAAATAATTTCATATTAATCATACGTATAAAATATTATAAAAAATAATTACTTATATTATCTGTTACTTTATGTACAATTCAAAAACCTCATTATTTAGTGGAAAACTTTTCATTATAATCAATTTATTTTTCTCTCTTTACCTTAAGTTGTTTATTTATTATTCCTTGTTCAATTTTGACAGTATAATAATCCTTTTTAAAATTCCTCTTAAACCAACACCTTTCAATAATAAATATTTACGTTTTTGGTATTCTTTCATTAAATAAGACTGTCGTTTGTGATAAAATTTAACCATAATTCTTTTATGTTGAAAAAAAGCTCCTCCACAGGTGGTGGGCTGATTGCGGGCTACAGTAGTTCAATATTGTGTACAGTTAAAATGGATTTTTTAATTTATTCTTTATTTTTTTTGTTCTCATTGTATTCTTTATTTATATTTAATAATAATGAAAGAAAAGTGAAGTATAATTTATTTATTTTTTTTTTGTTGGCCCCAAAAGAAATATAGTAATTCTACCACACACATAAATGCAAACTGTATGACTTTATCATTATTGAGTCAATATGTTATGTTCAAAAACAGCTTCTTACTGACGGAGGCAGGTGAAAAAGTGTGATTGTATGTTGGTATGTGTTAGTGTTTTTGTGAGTGTAATGTTATGTTATACACAACAAAGTCAAGTTGCATGAAAAATCGTAAATGTACGTTACTTCATCTGCATGTATGAGTATATGAGTTATACTTATTACACAGAATATGGCTTAGGGTAGCTTTTATTTAAGATATAGCAACAATAATTTAAAGATCTTTTAATACAGAGTATTATGGGAAGAAGAAGTCACACAAATGATTAAAATTTAAAATTTGTTAACTATATATATTACTAATTTATATATTTATTATTCTAATGGGGAAGACGATAAAAACAACAGATCAAGTTCATTTATGACTTTATGACTTGTGGAATATTGTAATTTAACTGTAGAAGTAAGAAACAATTTACTATAATTTATTCTTCATAATGTGTATTTTGAAGAATTTCTCCTGGAGTTTTCAAAGCTTTATAGGTATTTTTAAATGCTTGAAATTAAATCTTTTATTTTTTTTTATTTGGGACTATAATTCACTTTACATCAAGCTTAAATTTTTATTATTCTCATTTCGATGCAAAAGTAAGAACAATTTTTTTTTAAATAATTCTTAATTAATATTAATCATATGTCAAATTTATTAATATTTAACGAGTACGGAGGATTATAAAATTCATAAAGATTATTTTGCAGAATATTGTGTTTTTAGATATATCGCCTCAGGAATTTTCAATATTTTGAAGGGCATTTTCAAATATTTATAATAAAATATTTTATATTTTTTTAAATTTTGAACTATTATTGGCTTTCCATCTTAGTTTAAATATTTGTTATTCTAATTTTAATCTAAGTAAAAGTTGAATTTTTTTCAAATAATGCCATAATTAATATTTTTTAATATTTAGGGCTTACGGATGAGTATAAAACATTTTTGTGATCAGAATGTGATGTCATTTTTATATGATCCAGATTTAAAGAAACTATAATATTTTTTTTTTTTTTAAAAGAGAAGCAACACTCAGGAAATTCTTCCTATTCTTTGGAAAGGGGATAGTGGAGAGATGAAAATGGGTGAAATATGAAGGGCTCCAAACATGGCAACACTGTAATTGCGCGAGTACATAAGTCTTAGAACAGTTGTTGCTCGCCATCTGATGTAGAGTTGGCGAATTTATTGAAGCATTTTTTTTTTCATAGCCCTGATTCATTATTTTACTTAGGTGGGGTTAAGTGCTATGGGAACACCGAAGGTGGGTGCAGCGATACATATAAGTGATAGAAAACTCATACATATTATTTTTCTAAATTGATGTTGTCGTCACCGGGTATCGAACCCGGAACCATCTGTGTAACAGTCCAACGCGCTAACCATTACACCACAACGCAAACAAAAAGTATACAAAATTATAAACAGGGTTTAGCTTTATATAAATTTCAGACAAATTTAGTTAGTTTAAAGAATTCATTTTTTTTTTATTTAATTTAGTTTATATTTAAAAAATTTGAAAATAAATTTCACCCTAATTCTGTGTGAATAATGATTGTAAATGTCGGTATTATATCTTGTTTATTGACACCTTTAATATGACATGTTTTTCTTTTTAGCCTTTTTTTTTTTGTATTTTTGTTAAGAAAATATATAACAAGAGAAATAAATATAGTTAAGCTTTTATAAAAATATACAAACAAATCTTCTTAACAAAACTATATAATGAATGGAAAGCATAAAATTTTCATATAATTTACTGTGTATGTAAAAATTATGAAAATATGAATAAAAATTCTTGTTAAAAAGAATTCTTTATTTTTGGAAATTTTTCAATTCTATGAATTCTTTATAATGTGTACTTTTATAATTATTGTATCAAATTTTATATTCATTAAAGAAGAATTGCAATTTTTTTTGAAGACTTTAATGATGTTAACTCATCATAAATTTTAATTTGTAGCTCTTTTCAAAAAAGTTTCAAATTGACATTATTCTGGGATCATATTGCAACTGACATGTGCTAAATAATGAGGTTAAAGTAAAAAAAGAAAAATAATTTCATAACAAGACTGTGGTTAACAATTTATTAAAAAATAAAGATTCAGGGCATAACATTATAAAAAAATTTAAATATGTCACTATAGAGTTTTTAAAAAAACCTTTTAAAATTACGGAGTTTTTTTTAATAATTTTATAAAAGCAAAACAATTTATTAATTAAATTTTTCATACCAAACTTGTTGTATAAATCTTGAAAATTCAAAAATATTTAAATTTTTGTATTAAAAATACAAAAGTTGTTTTTTCGGACTTCCAATATTTTCTTATATTTAGTTAGAATATTGTTCTACTTTAACCCCAAACTGTAATATGATATAGGTATATTACATTTTGTTTGCTGCTTTTCACAAAGTTTGATCAGTTTCATGACAGACAAATTGATTTTGTCTGTTGTATGTAATGTCTAGGTTTGAGTTTAAACAATTATCGTTTTCATGTTAGAAAGTGTTTTGCAACCGTCAGATAATGACAATCGTAATTAATTTTTAATTAATTACTGTAGAATATTACTTTAGTTAGTCTCTTTATAGGAAGAAGAAAACATTTTTATTGAAAAAATTTACGGACACAAGGGATACACCAGACTGCCGCAGTTTCGTCCCCCTGCTGTGACTCGTCAGTGGTTAATTTATGTGTCAATTGAACAAAGTATTTTATATTGTTAATATTGCTCTATATGAAAAACTTTTTATTTTTTGGTGTCGTACTGGTATTCGAACTCACTGCCTTAGCATCAGGCTATGCATCATAATCTCACCTCTTAACGAGTTGAGCCACGGTCGACACAGCGATGACTGTGGCTAAAGTGGAGTTTTGTCACACTACGTACACACAAGTATTGTTTCGATCAGAAGAGACAGAATAACTAATACCAATGCACAATTCATTTCTCAACTAGAATGCTTCTTCTTCTTAATCCTATCTCTTTTTCACAAGTAATTATCACGTTTTTTGATGCGCTTTATTCACATACAATAGTTGGATACCAAGTGTAGGTTAGAGATCGAGTCGCCGTTAAGCAAGTTTCTTCAAATTTTATGTCAGATAATGACAATCGTAATTAATTTTTAATTGATTACTGTAGAATATTACTTTAGTTAGTCTCTTTACAGGAAGAAAAGAAGATTATTGCGGACAACTGAAGATTCGGGCGATGCCAATGAAACAATTGTATGGTCTCTCATAAAAATTATCTAACTTCTTAAAAAAGCAACAAATAAAATCAAATATTAGATTTTGGAGTTGAGGTAGAACAATATTTTTACTAAATATATAAAATAGAGAAGGTCCAAAAAAACAATTTTTGTTTTTTTAATAAAAAAAATTAAAACATTTTGTTTATTTCCAAGAAAACGCAAAAAAAAATATTAAACAATGGTATACATGTTCGGAATTTATTTAAAATCAATAAAAAAATTTAATTTTTAAATTTTTTTAACTTTCAGCTTAAACTTTTGCGCACCTTTTCCAAAACAGTGGCTTATTATTGTTCAAAAACTTATTAATGTGCCATAAAGTTAAAAAAAAAAATTTTATTCTCAATTTTATGTATTTTTGAGAGTAGCCCATATGTAGTTTTAAAATTAAAAATTAAATCATGAACATTTTTTTTTAATATTTATCCCAGATAAATCCTTTAATAAAAAATGGATTTTCTTCCCATCTTTTTCTGTTGCCAAAATTATTCAACGTGTTCTAAATATGACAATATTATCCTAGGATTATTTTTTTATAGTCAAATCTTGCTTTATTGTCTTAGTTTTTTCTAAACCCCCGAATCCTTTTTTGAATTGTCAGCGTATTATTTACCTTTTCTTTGCCGGGGAGGTTATTACTAATTTAACAACATCCATCATAGTTTTTTTTTTTTTTTTTCATATACATAGACCTTCATTAACGTAACTTTTAGTTACCAAGACAAAATAAAACAAAGCAAGAAAAAAAAACCCCAAGAAGGAAATATTTTCTTGGAAATATTTATTCTTATTATATTTACCAACAACAAGTTATTTATGACACAAGTTAAAAGAGTCCCTTTAAGCAACACTTTACCTTTAACTAAAAATGAACCATACACAAAATAAGAACAAGAAATACATAAATATTTTCATAAATTTCCAACAATGTCTTTATATGATAATGATCATGATGATGTTGACGGTCGCAGCACAACCACTTTGGGATAACTATTACTAACTAGTTAGGGTAAGGAAAATATGCAATAAGAAAGATATTTAAATAAGGACACATGTGAAATTTTAACTAAATATGACAAAAATATATGTTTTACAATATATGTGGTCGAAGCGATACAAACGGAGGGACAAGCTGATTTATAGCCTTATCACAGTTTGTGGAGGGTAATAATGGTAGTTAAAAATGTTCCTGGGTAGGACCATTAACCCAGTGGTTAATGGTCCTACCCTAAGTTTAGTTTAGATTAGATTATTTGGCACTATTCACCGCGACCAACTTAGGTCTTTTGTGCTGCCTAAAGTTACCCTAAAGATTCAAGCTACCTATAAAGCCAATAATCCTATTAGGCAAAACCTTCATAATGTCCGAAGAGGAGACAAAGCGATCGCCAAGAAACTTGGCACGCCTTTCACAAAGCCTCGGACATTCGCAAAGAACATGCTCCGATGTCTCAGCTACCAGTTCGTAAAACCTACACTCATCCGTGTCCGAAAGACCCCTTTTGCGCAGGTGGTATCTGAGACTGCAGTGTCCAGTCAGGTAAGACACCAGGGTACTCAAGTCACCCCTCCCGAGGGACAAGAGTCTCCTCGATCCTGCACTGGAAAAAGAGATTAATCTCTTAGCCTGTCGTTGGCCAAGAGTTTTCCCAATAGAGAGAGAATTCTGATTCCCTCCACGACCCGAGCTTCTCCCTAACATACCCCAAAGGTATACCACAGAATGGTTCAGGGACAATAGTTTAGTTTAGTTTAGTTAGTTTATTAAAAACTCAGCAAACTGTGCGAGTTTTCTTAAAAAGAATCAAAAGGTTTTTAAGTTTTCTTTACAAAAATTGTTTTAAATAATTTTTTTTTTTTAAATTAAAGTCACACCATTTTAAGAACCTTATAAATTTTTTCTTTAAATGTCCTTAAAATCGGATTTAATCTCAGTATTTAAAAAACTCATATAGATGTCTTTCTATATTTACCTAAAAAAAGTGCAAATAATTTACAAAATATGCTAAAAGTTCTTAAAAATGTTCATCTTCATTATTTTTAAATAGTCTTATAAAAAAAAAAACAAAAAAACAGATATTGTAACTTATTCTTTACCACTCATTAGTTTAACTATTTTTACCACTTTATTTTTTCTAACTACTACAATACAATCTTGAAGAATTCCATCCACTTTAGACAACAACTAAATAACAATTATATATAATTTACCAAGCAATGATAAAAATAAATACAACTATTTTCCTATACACAGAGAAATTTTTTTTAACGATTTCTAACTAAATTTCGGCTACTACACTCAAAAAGAAGTTAGTTAAAAATGTTGTTAAACGTCTGATAAACTAATAAATGTTGCTGATAAACACATTAGTGGCATGGAAAGAAAATATGCAAACGAACATAACCATTATAATTATTACACAAAATGCAACCGCGTTTCATTTAATTTTTTCTTTTGTATACTAGACATCAAACAAAGGCACGCATGTGCACATAATAATTGTGAATCTTACAAAAATATGAATATAACAATAATTAAATGAAATAAACTAATTTAAAAAATTAGTAACTTTTCTCTAAATGAACAGATTATAACTTTAACCACAGAAATTTCCATATAAATTTGTCATTCATAACTATTGTTAAGCATTAAACTTTGGTTAATATGAGATAAGTTAGCAGATCGAAATAATATTTTGATAAATTTGAAAATTGAAGATGTAGCCAAAAATAAAATACGCTTTGGTGCTACTGTATAAAAAAATATAAATAAGAATAAATTATATAAATTGGCTAGCCCCGACAGGCTAGTTGGTAGCGTGCTGACTTATCAGTGCGGGGGTCGTGGGTTCGATTCCCACCAGAGACACAATGCGCAGAAGGCCATAGTAGCTAGTGCTCGGTTAGGGTAATAGGATATAATTTTTAATTATATGATTATTAATTAATAAAATAAATAAAAATAAATAAAAATTTGAAACACGCTTTAGTGCGACTGTACAAAAAAATATATGCCAGTCTCAGGTAGTTTGTTTTATAATGTTTTCATGATATTTAGCGATATTTTGAATATATCTATTTTGTAAAAAAATTTTTCGCAAGTATCCTCACAGAATAAATTTTGCTGACTCAACTAACTTTTACTAAATTTACGTACTTTTATTGAGGGTTCGATTAAAATCGGTTGGTAAAACTAAAAATAAGTTTTTATAATAAAATTAGATTAACACATATCATATCTGATATGAATATTCTGGTCGAATTTATTGGTTGTAACAACCAAAATATACTTTTCAATTAGGTTTAACATATTTTTCTGTGTGTATAAAGAACAACAAATAAAAAACTGGAAAAAACCTAAACAACAATTGCATGGCATAGAAAAGATTCTTAGCATTTCATGTTGAAATACTTACGAGAAAAAAGAAAACTTAAGAAGATTTTATTGTTTTTTTTTCGTTTTGTATCAAATGCAATTCCACATCAACGCTAATGTTAATGTTGCTAGCTTTTCTTGGTTCTTTATATTCCCCGCTTTTCCCCATTTTCTTTGGCTTTGTTGTAAACTGTGAAGTGTATTCTTGTTGTTAAGTGTCTATAATTTTTCATTTATTTTCTTTACACAGGATATTAAATTAAATCATTACCTTAGACAATTTAGATTGTTTTGTTAGGGTTTTTATACAACTTGATTGTGGAAAGCACACATTCATATTAGGGCATTTCAATATAACCACTACTTTGAAGTTTTGTGAGTTGAAGCGAAATATCAAAACTTCTGAGCCAACAGATTTTTGAGAATTTTTTCAGATTTTTAAAATGCGGGTACGGGGTCGTTGAAATGGAAAAAAAAAATTTTGGTCTATTGGGCTTTGTTTTAACAAAATCAGATGAATAAGTGCTTAAGAGTTCGAGCAAACTAAAAAAAATTATTTGGCTAAAAATTATTAATTTAAGGGCCACTCTGCTGACCTTAAAAGTAAAAACTCAGAATTTTACAACTTCAAACCTAATTAACTTCAGAAATTGGCATTGTGTTGGCGTGAAATAAAATTAGTTGAAAAAGTCTTTAAAATTTTTTTTTTTGTAAAATTTACATATCGCACACCTAGTACAAAAGTGACTCAACTCAAAATTGTTCATTTTTCAGAAATCGAAAAAAAAAACATTTGCAACTTTATACAAATTGAAACATAAAGAAAGACATAACTGTTTTTTAGCAACAGTTAACAACAACAAAATACACTGAAATTTTTTTTATAGATAAACAAATGTATTGTGCATAGTTTAAGCATATAAAACCGGAAAATTAAAATTTTGAGTTGAGTCACTTTTGAACTGGGTGTGCGATATGTTGGTTAAACAATTCTCATGTGAACTGGAAAAAAAATTTTTGTTTTAACTTTTTATTTTTTTTTATGAAATGAAAGGTATTTCATAGACCTACCTAATTTTACTTCACGCCAATACGATTCCTATTTCTGAAATTTTTTAGATTTCAATTTGAAAAACTTTGATTTTATTATTTTAAGGTTTGATTTTTTTATTTTGATTTTATTATTTAAGAGTCACTCTCTTGAACGTGTACCCCGAATCATTTTATTTAGTAGGCTAGTTAGAACTCCTGAGTACTGATTTATCTGGATTTGTGAAAACAATATACACGATTAAAAAAATTAAAAAAAAATTTGTTTCTTAACTTCTTTTCTTGAAATAAGCCCTCTTTCATCTTCCGCTTCAAACAGTTGCAAAAATCCAAGAAAAGAAGCAATGGCAATGTTGAATGGCCCTAATTTATATGTATTCTATAGATATATAGAAGACAAGTGTTTTAGAATTTTTATTAGATTTTTTTTCTTAAAAAATGATATAAAAAGTACAAACATACATAAATATTAAGGGAAAAATTATGTAATTGCAAAAGTAATAATTGAAACAAATATCTTTTACTGATTGTTTATCTATACGACACTTGAGCATTTGTTTTTTGATTTCATAAGTAATTAGTATTAATTTATACGTTTTATAATTAATTTTGTTTGTTGAACTTTAAAATGTATAATTCTTTTAAATTAACATTAAACATTCGAATGGTGTATTTTAAAATCTGTTAAGGATTGTACACTCAAAAAAAGTCCGTTAGAAAAAAAAGTTAGTTGAGTCATCAAAATTTTTGCTGGGACGATCTTGTCAGCAAAATTCTGCAAATGTGTTTTGCTGAACGTGAACAAATTAAATTATAAATGGAAAAAGTGCCCCTTAATATTTCAGTCCAAACCGCAAAGGCTTCTCATTTGTTGAAAACATCTAATAAGATAGGATTTTTATAATTTTTTTTATTAAAATTTAACTAAAAGCTACTTTTTATATGGAAACATGTTATACACTTAGAAAATTATGTTTGTAAAGTCCACAGCAATTGTAGTCAAAAACAAATGAAATTTCATTTAAAAAAAGGACGACTTACATTTCATTAAATTCAACTAACATTGTCATTTGTTTTTAATGTTCAAAAAATGACTAACAATTGTAGAAAAAATGAACCACATGGTAGTAAACAATAAACAAACATTTATTTATTTTTATTTTTTTAAATAACAAAAAAACAACTGTAAAAAATGAATGTAAAATCATAAAACAGTCATTTGATGTGGTTTGTTTTTCTAAATGAACTACAAGGTTAGTTAAAATTTTTATTTGTTCTACAAATGACTTACATTTACATTTAAAATAAAGAAACTGTATTACAACCCAAACAACTACATATTTTTAAAGCAGAAGTTCCCTGAGTGTATTAAAATCTTTACAGATTTTAGATCTTTGGGATTTTCAGCTTAACATCTTAAAAAACTATTAATTTTTGTTTGTAATAAATTTATGATTATTGTGAAATCAGTTAATATTAATAATACGCACAGTTATTTTTTTAAAATATATATAATTTCTTGTAATGAAATTTTTAACTAAACAAACCGTATTTTTTATAATATTTCTTTATATTAAACACGTTTTCATGCAACATCATAATTATGCAAACATTTGTTGGCCACTTCAAGATACTCATAACACATTTTTGTTGCTTTCCTGGCTATTATCCAGTGTTTGCTTTAATATCATTTATTTAAAACTAAGGTCATTTTCCTTATGAAATAGCTAACAACAAAAAAGAAGAGTTTGAAATTATAATCCCACTTCAACCCATTTCATTAACCTTTTATTCCTTTATAAATAAAAAATATTTTTAATTTATGTAATTCATACTGATTCATAAATCACTCAGCGCAATGTGTCCAGTTGTTGTAACAAAAAAGAAAAAATTGTTTGCCAAAAAAAAAACTCTCACACAAGCACAGGGAGTCAGAAACAAAAGTGTATTAATTTAAGCTGAATGAATAGTTGGATGGATGGATGTATAAGACCGACCATATACAATAACAAACAAATATGTATGTACTACATAAACTTTATATAAAATCTCTACAAAATTTATTGCATTTTCCTAAGAGAGAAACAAAATAAACAAACGCACTAACGAATGAATGGATGATAGGATAGATGGAGAGTTGGACAAACGAACGGGTAACAATATCAAGTTGACAAGCTACCACTTAAATAAATACCATACATACTATATAGAATACCCTATGTTGGCTTATAAAAACATACATACGTAGGTTAGGATGTCCTTAAAAACATATTTGCATTATATTTATATTGCAGTTATTATTTACAAGTTATTTGATCAATTTAAAAGCTGTGCAATCTTGTAGTTATAATTGAAACTACTTTTCATGGGTCTTGTTTGTCCCCAGACCACTAACAATTAAAGATTTTTTAAATAAAGGAAAGATGTTTCTAATCTATTCCAATTAAGGTGATATTTGCTCAACTTTTGACAAAATATTCAATTTTCATAAAATGTCCTGGAAATTAGTCGCTCCACACACAAACACGAATTCTAATTTTTTAGTTTTTTTAAATAAAAAATAAAAAAAATTATATCAAACTTGTATTAAAGACAAAGTACAGTCTAGTTTACTCCCCCTGTGTTGTTTATAAACTAAACAAAATATAAAAAGGAGAGAAAAAGAAAAAACGTGTATTGAATATCCACCAGAGTTGGACCTTGCACATAACAAACAAGTTTTCAATTTATTTTTTGATCAATGGTTATAATCTTTAACTTCAAACTCATATGTATATTAGTTCTCATGTAGTGAGTAAACTAGTTTATATGAATGTTTGATGTTTGGCATGGGATTGTTACCCGCTTTCAAAACGTGTTCTGATGATGGGAACCTAGAAAATTCCCGAAATAGATCTATCAACACATTCCTGAAAGGGTCAAAAAATAAATTTGAAAACAAAAACTCTATAGATTATTTGTTAGGACAATATCCTAATAAAGAAAAATAGAGTATGGCCTCGAACTTGAATAATTTTCATTTTCATTGCACAATTAAAGGTCGAAAAAACATAATTTTTATTTTTAATAAAAATTATATCAAACTTTTATAATTATTATGTTATTGAAATTGCAATCAACATCTTCAAATTTGGCATTTTGAAATAATTATAAAATTAGTTAAAAACAACATGTTTTTACTTTTTTCTCAAATTATTGGGTCAATTGTGATTCCAAGCTAAATGAAGTCAAATTCCACATCTGAATAATTTTGAGCATATTAAAGGAATAAACAAAGTTAAATATTTTAAAATTTTTAATTGTGCATTTTTTAATGCAAATTTTCTGCCGAAATTCGTTACGGGTTAGCGTTTTTCAAAAAAATCTATTTCTTGCATTTGGAACCATTTGCAATAAAACGGAGGGACATCCTAGTACATACACATCATCCAGTTTTTGTTTCATTTTTGCTACTATAGAGTCTTAAAGGAATAAAACATAAGGCTGAATTGTTGCAACATGTTGCTTGACATACATATGATGGAATTTTTTAGCAAAAAAAGGATAAGAATCAACACAGTAGAAATATAAATACCCACCCAGTGTAGAAACGGTAATGATATGTCATTACTTACTCTCTGCTTTAGTTTAACGAAAATAATAATGACTTACTAATAACTAGTTAATTTTCCCATTATTTTCATACAAAAATTAATGCATTACATATAAATACTGATTTTTCTCATTAGTTTAAATGTAAAGTAATGATCTCAAAATTTTTGAAATTCTTTTTTTAGACTCATTATTGCTTTAACTCTAGTAAGTACACATATAACTACTTATTTTAGATTTTTTGTAAGCTGAAAAGTTATGACATCTATTAAGTATAACATGTTGAGATAGCTCAAAAGGTAGAGCGGTTACTCGAGGCCCGGGTTCGAATCCCGTGTGGGCACATTTTATTTAAAAAAAAATTTCAATAAAAAAATATTTTTTTTATTAAATTTATTTTTTTAATTCATACACATATTTTTCTATTTTTTGTAAGGTGTTTATGATATTTGTTATGATTTTTTGATGTTGATATTTGTTTGTGTTAAATGATATTTGTTATGACAATTGTAAGTACTTGCCGTTACCCCATATGTACTTCTATAACCATTTATATTGTAATGATTTTCTACACTGGGTAATAAAATAAAATAATAAAGCTAGAAAAAAAAACATTTGGGGTTTAAATTTAACAAATAAAAAATTAAATTGAAAAATAAAAACATTTCTTGTTTAACTGTGAATGTATTTATTTTATTATAAATAATAAATAGTCCAACATATTTCTTATTCCATCATGTTTTTGTTATTTATTAATATACATTTTTCTTTGGGCTCTTCAGATTGTTTTAAAAATATTTAAAACTTACCATTTTAAACCAAAAGAGAATGCTGTATGTGTTTTGCTTTCCTTTCGTAAATAAGTCAAGAAATTTGTAGTTAAAATTGTTTTATGATTAAATAAATCAAAATCACTCAAATTGTTTGTTGTTGAGATTTTTGAATAAGCCTACCTCAATCTGACTTATATTTTTTTTTTTTAAAAAGAGAGGCAACACTCAGGAAATACTTCCTATATTTAGTGTGTTGCTTTCTGTGGAAAGGGATAGTATAGAGATGAAAGGTGGGGAAAGATGAAGGCTTCATACATGGCAACACTGTAATTGCGCGAGATGATAATTGCTCGCCACCTGATGGAGAGTTGGCGAACTTATTGAAGCTTTTTGGTTCATAGCCCTGATTCATTATTTTACTTCGGTGGGGTTAATTGCTATGGGAACACCGAAGGTGGACATTGCGATACGTATGAGGGATAGAAAAAACTCATACATATTAATTTGATGTTGCCGGCACCGGGGATCGAACCCGGCACCTTCTGTGTAAAAGTCCAACGCGCTAACCATTACACCCACAACGCTCACAAACTTATATTATTGTGTCATAGAAATAGAAAAAAAATGACTAAAATTGGATTCACTCATTAATTGTATATTAGAATAAAGAGCTTTCCATCATAATTTTGAATCACCTGAAATATTGAATCCGCTAAAACCCTAAAAATCAGATTTGTAATGAGCGATCCCAAAAACTATTAAGTGACAATTTTGAAGCAAATTCCTGCAACCTTGCCATCTGCTGGCAGATTCGTGTTCAGCGATCCCAAACTTTATCCTAATATATTATCCTTCGATATCTTTTGTCAGATTTTTTCTTTAATTTATATTAAAGATTTTTCTCCTTAAATATAAATTTCAATTTGATTTAAATAATCATTTACTTAAGTACTAATTTAAGTTTTTTTAAATCATTATTTTTAAACTCTTTCATTTATTTTTATTATCAAATTTGTCTCTGCCAACTTTTGTCTATTTTTCCATACTTGAGATAATCATATTGGTCAACCACTTTTTCTATCATACTGGCAATTCTTGTTTTTTTTTCTGCATTAAAATACTACACACAAAAGTTAAAAGTATCATCATATAATATGTATTCGGTAAAGAAATTCATAAAAAATAGTTGGTTAGTTGTTAGCATTTTAAATATACTTGAATGCTTTTAAGTTAAAATAAATCATTTTATTGCAAATAGCCCTTGAGATAAAACCCTCCATACGAACATTCACTACTACTCTGGTTTACAAACAAATAGTATTTACCCAGCAAAACCACCGTAAGAGGTTGGTATGATGAAAGATGTTACCTGGTAATAAGTTAAACTTCTTATCCTTGCATTACTTCTCAACTTTTGCTATTACTGACTGCCCATTAGTAATACCAAATTCACATCCCAATTAAAAAAAATTGATATGATGCTTTATATAATCATACGTAATTTAATGTGTCTTTTTTTTTTTTAAAGAGAAGCAACACTCAGGAAATTCTTCCTATTAATTAATGTGTTGCTTTCTTTGGAAAGGGGATATTGGAGAGATGAAAGGTGGTGAAAGGTGAAGGGCTTCAAACATGGCAACATTAATTATAATTGCGCGAGATGATAAGTCTTAGAACAGTTGTTGGTCGCCACCTGATGTAGAGTGGCGAATTTATTGAAGCTTTTTGTGTCATAGCCCTGATTCATTATTTTACTTCGGTGGTATTAAGTGCTATTGGAACACCGAAGGTGGGCGCAGCGATACATATAAGTGATAGAAAACTCATACATATTATTTTTTTAAATTGATGTTGTCGTCACCGGGAATCGAACCCGGGACCATCTGTGTAACAGTCCAACGCGCTAACCATTATACCACAACGCCCACACAAATTAAATTACAAATTAAATTACAGCCGAATAATGGCGCGATACAATTTAATCCGATTTTATATAATGGCATAAAATTATATCTGAGCTGATAAAACTATATACGAAATGAGTTGTAGTTGTATCCGGTTTTGTCATCCGAAATATTTGCGAAAATAATTATCTGCAAATACGGGTTTTGCTTAAACGTTAATAAACCTTTCACACCCTTGACACTTGCAAAAAGTTCCCAACTTCACAATTCTTCTCCATTTAAAATTTTATACGATTCATAAAATTCTATTGAAATTATTGAATTTACAACTTAATTTAACTTTTTCAAACAAGTTCAATTTCAAACAGAAATCGAAATAAGTTGATTTTACATCTTGTTATGTATAATGTATTGTAATTAAGAAACAGGAAAGGAATCAATATGCATATTCAAAATACTCAAATCTTTGAAGTTTCTTTATTCGACTTAAGTAGGGATTTTCAAGAGCTTTGATGTAATGTAAAATTATATCCAAATGAAGATTAACAAATTATCTAGTGTGACTCTATAGGGATAATATACAATTTTATTCCAAATTAAATAGTGTTTTTCTCAAGTATGATATAATATTTCAACAAACATTATTTTGTATTTTGCAATGTCTATGCATATTAAATTGGATTAATTTTATCTAATTCTAACTTTAATATACAATTATATGTTGATCGAGATGCGATAAGACGCAACTATATAGTTATGACTTCATATTAAAAATGTTCAACAATTTATATAATTATGTCTAGTTAAATACACTAGCAGACATATTAGTATACATAAAAAAGAGTAACAAGTTACCGACCTTAATTTCTTATTCCCTTATTAGAAAGTTTTGCTGGGTAGTTTTATTTCTACCTCCTTGCTCCCTATGCTGCCATTATAAAGAATTTATGCAAAAACTTTTGAAATGGTACACTTGAACACCTTAACCAGGTTTCAAAAGAATAAATAGAAAAAACAAATGCATTCATTTAATTTCAAAATCAATTACTGGAAATACGAGTAGTAGGAAATAATTTGAATAGAGAGTTTTATTAACGAAATATGGAAATTTAAAAATATTTTTTTTTTGAAAGGGTAGACGAGTGAGTATTATTAATTTTTAAATTTAGATTAAGGTAGTAAATATGGAATTTTATATATTTACATCAAAATTAAATCAAATCTGCATGTGATATAACAAACAGATTTTACTTACAAGATAAAAATGAACACAATAATTATGTTTGTTACCATTAATATCATATCTCAACACAGAGAGTTTTGTTGGACGAAAAATAGTTAAAATATTTATCAAACCGATGAAAGTCTTCTTCACATAATTACCGAAAATTTTGTTATAATTAATGATAAGCTTTATCTTTTTTATGAAACCAGTTTTTAATGAAACTTCTTCATTGAGTGTATGAAAATTTTAATAAATTAAATGATATTTTTCATACAGTTTTACTAAAACTTACCAGTGTAGAAACGGTAATGACATTTCCTTATTTTTCGGACTACCAGCAATTGCACCAGCTTACTCTCTGCATTACTTTAATAAAACAATATTTTTTTTTATTAAATATTGTTTTTTTTTTTCATTTTGAATAGTCAGGTTTGAGATCATAATTAAAATACTACTATTATAAATAGAAAACATTAATTGTTAATAAATGTAAGAGAAAGACGAAGAAAATCTTGAGAGGATCAGCGCTAGAGGGATTGCCGCACTTTTGACCTAAGCAACTATGTCTATTTTTTTTAGTAAGATCTTAATAAATGCATTTTTTATTGCGAAATTTCAATTATATTTTCTATTTTCTATTTATATTTTTATATCTCATATTATATTAAATAAAAAACATTAACATTGTAGAAAATGTGTAAAATTAGCAATAATTGAGAAATACCAATAAAATTAGTGGTTACACTAAAAAAAATTAGTAAAGTCAGCAAAAAAATTTGCTATTAATGTGCTTATCAGCATAATTTTTTCAGTAAAATAAATTAGTAAAACATTAGTAAAATATTAGCAAAACATTAGTTCAAAATAGGTAAGTGCTGAAAAAAGTATTGCTAAATTTTTAGCTGAAAACACAATTTAAACTTTTGCTGAAAAATAGTAGACTTGAGTTACAAGATATTTTACTAACTTTTTTACTAGCTTATTTTGAGTGTATATATGGACTCATATATGATTCATGTATGCCAGACAGACTCACATTTTTAGATCATTACTTTATTTATAAAATAATGATAAAAAGTTCTTATGGGGCAAGAATTATTTTTTGTATTGAAATAATACATTACTAATAGTGAGAAAAGTGTGGCATGTCATGACCGTTTCTACACTGGGAAGGTTTATCTTTATAAATTTTTGTTTTTTTTTTTAAATATATTTATGAAAATTTAAATATCCAACATTTTATTTATATTTATTTTTCTGAAAACCCACTTTTCTTAAAATAAATATTATAAACGTTCTTTTGCTTGCAATATGTAACGTACATAAAAATATTAACATATGCCTCAAAGGGGAGTAATATTGTGTTGGTAACATGATTTTTTTTTGGAGTTCAAATGTACAACAAGTTTGTTAGATGTAGTTGTAGTTTAAAATGCATTTATGTATAAAGTTTTCCAAATAGTACTAGGTTATATAAATACACGAGTAAATATATTTATTTTATGTTTTATATGTATTTGTGTATGAATAATATGATGTCCCTTAAAAACGATTTGTCGATGTTCGTTTATTCCACCATATGAAAATCGATTATTTTGTCAAAAGTTGAATAAAGTTTTAATGTTTTTTATCAAGGTTTGCATGCCTAGGCAGAAAAATACACTCGACACAGTGTTTGCAAAGCGTCGGCAACCGTTGGTTATGCGTTGGCATAGTGTGCGTGGGATTAACAATCCTGACAGTATTGTTCTGTTACCCGATTGATAACAGTGGCCAGCCGTTTGTTTGAGGGATCTTGACACCTTTACACCTTTAGCCTAAGTTGGTGCTTTCAAAATACCTTAAATTTAATTAATTTTGAGAAATAAAGGGTCCGCCAAATAACTTTTTTACTTTGAACTCCTGAACCAATTGGACTTTGTATGGCGTCATACCAAGGTCTTTATGCAAAATTCGTCTCAATGATGTCTCCGAAGTGTTCAATTGTTGAGAACGACGGCGAATTGATGTTGATGGCGCTTCACGCACACTTTCTGCCACAGCAGCAATATTCTCGGGTGTACGCACTGTTTTTGGCTGTTCACGCTTTGGTTTATCGATGAGGATGCCAGTTTCTTTCACTTTTTTCACAAGATAACGAACATACGGACCATATTCGTTCAGCGGAAGGATAAAACTAATTATCTGTCAAAGCAGACATGAGCTAAGTGTTACCATTCACGAAATAAGCACTAGTTGAAAAAAAAAGTTAGATGGCGGACCCTTTATTTATAATAAAACACATTTAAAAAATAGCAATACAGTTCGTTATTAGTCCTTTACATCATATAAAATGTGAAATATAATAAAATTTAAAAATGGAGAATGCTTCTAATTGGTTGTAATATTGATAAAAACAATATTGGCAAAGAATTTGACGGGTGGTACTGGAAAGACACATGCTTTGTAAACAAAATAGTGTTTTTCAAGTACAATATTGGTTGCACCTTTGGTAATTTTTTCACCTAAAAATACCTTTAGCCTTTAGTGACCTGGGTACAAAATATATGACTACAATATTGTCAAGCTTATAAATTTATCAAAAAAATTTTCACTTGAAAAAAATTACTATTTTATGTAATTTTGATTCATATAAGGTTAATGTTACCACTTTTTAACTCTTAACATTAAGATTGGGACGATAAAGAACTGCATTTGTTCGTTACTTTAGTACCCTTTATCACATATCCAAGTTTAATTAAAATCTAAAAGAAGTTACTCTCTAAATTTTCCATTGGGTCTTTTTTGGTCAAACGTGGAAAATAATAATGTTTATCAAGTGGACATTTATTATTTGATCTAGTTAAAAGCTTTACAATCTTATAGTCATATTTTAAATTAATTTTAATGGGTCTTTTTTGTCCACATTCCACTAAGTTGTAGTCCACATTCTACTAATTGTAGTCTAATCAAATTAAGGTGATATTTTTCAGGAAATTATGCAAGCTTTAAAGAAAACATTAATTTTAAATTTAAATAAATTTTTTTTTTCAACTTTTGAGAAACTAATCACTTTTAATAAAATGTTCTGGAAAGCAGTTGCTTCACACGCAAACACGAATTATCATTTTTTCAATTTTTTTTTTTTATAATTGCAACACTTACATATATTATAAAAATTCCAATCGGTATCTCCAAATTAGGCTTTTTAAAAAATCTTTATCAAATTCGTGGGTCAATTTTGATACCAGGCTAAAGTAGGTTAATGATAAAACTTGATAAACCTAAAGGTTTATTGTATATTATTATCACATACATTAAAGATCTAAGAGTTTCTGGGTAAAAATTTTAAAATTTTGTATTAATTTTTTTGTATTGAAAAAATTGTCTTTATTAAAATTGTAAAAAACGAAAAGAAATTGAAAAAAAAAAATTATAAAAATTTAAAAAACCTCCATATTTTGGGAAAAATCGCCAAATTTAAAAAATTCTAAAATTTAAAACAATAAAAAATATTAAAAAATCGTCAAAATTGAAAAAAATAATAAAACGGTAAAAATGGAAAAAAATCTAAAAATTTAGAAAAAAATCGCCAAATTTTAAAAGAAATCTACAAAATGGCAACAAATTTGAAAATTTTACCAATTAGTTTTATAGTAAAGATCCAACAGGTCCAATCTTTAGGCAAATTCAAATGAATGTATCAACCTAGCTAAAAATAATAAACTTACTTAATTTTTGTTAATAATTGGAGGTTGAAAGCTCTTCATGAATAAACAAAAATTACAACATTTGTAATTAAAACGCGATTAAATTTTTTGAGCCTAATTTAAAATTTTGTTTTAAATTAAAAATTATAATTTGAATTTTAATCTTACTTTTAATTTCTTCATGTGTTTTAAAAGATGCTTTTTTTTTAAAACTATTCAATATTACCATAACTTTTTTGTTTCTTTTTATTACAAAATTCTAAAAAAAAATTTCCTTTTGAAAATCAATTTAATGCTAAATCTTATAATCTTTTCAAAACCACAATTGGCTTTAAAGAGTATTCCTTTCTTTTTGACTTTAAGTTGGAAATACTCCTTAACAAACATAGAACAAGTAAAACTATAAAACTTGACAAACCTAAAGGTTTATTGTATATTATTATCATATACATTAAAGATCTAAGAGTTTCTGTGTAAAAATTTTAAAATTTTGTATGAAAATTTATTATTATTTTATATATTATTAACTTTTGTTTGTTCACTTCTAAGCCCCGGTTACTGAATGTAAAGTTAAAATTCAACAAACTGTTAAATATAAAATTTATATGCGAAACAACAACAAATGTGCCAGTTAAACGCCCAAGTTAGAGGCTAACGGGACATTGTAAAAATGATGCTAAAGAGTACATTATTAAATATTTTTTTAAAATTATTTTCAAATAAATTGTTATTAAAAAAAAACTAATTTCAAGCATTTATCTTTTTAGTCAAAGAAAGTGTAGACGCATAAGAAATAAATATAAAATGAGCAGCCAAAGGTGAAGTTAGTTTTATAATATTTAAACATTTTTCTAATATAAATGCAACATAGTAAATTAAGCAGAAACTAGCAAATAATATACTCAAAGCTAAATACTTTGATGTTGTTAATACCAAAATTTGTAAGATTGCAAAAATAAAAATTCTAAGATTGCACTTTCTCGGCTTTTGGGGCACCTCGCAAGCTTAGATGTTAAAAAATGGGGTATAAAAATAAGATATGCTTCATATATTTTCTTTTACATCTAAAGAAATATATTTGAATGTGATATTGTAGGAAAAAAATTTTTAAGGTCTAATTCCTGGTACCTTTTTCTGATTTTTAATTTATTTTGTGATTTTATCATTAGTTTGAATGTATTCGTCAAAATGTATCACCTCATTTCACTTTTTGCATTAAATTGTCTTGATAATTCTGTAAATATATTTCAATAATTCTGTAATTCACTTTAATTTTATTTATGAAGTACTATACATATTATTTTCTCTTTATAGAAAAAAATATTTATTTTTTATTTTACTCAAGCACAACCTACTAATGTTAAGTCACGTCCCAACAGGCATTTGATTTGAGTATTAACCATATAGTGCCACCAGATTTGGCCAACAGATACACATATACAGCCATAGTACTTACAGCAACAACAAACAACAATGAAAAAAATGCCCTCAAACAATTTCTGTGATATTTATGCGTTGACAAGTGTTACTAAAGTTCAAGTGCAGTTTATATAAATTGTTCAAATTGTTGTTATTATTACAAAAAAAGGGAACTTGCAAAATATGGAGAAAATGGTGAAAATGAGATTTGAAATTGATATGTCAAAATATTTTTTTTTTTTTTTAAACATAAGATTTAGCTTAAAATTAAATTTTGGGATCACAAAATGTTGCTTTTTTGCAGTTAATGATATATTTTAACCTTTTGCTGCATACATCTCCAGATCTTAATGAAATTTGCATATTTTGATAGTAAATTGAAAAAAAAATAAACAACTATTTCGGCATTTTTCGGTAGTTTCACTTTAAACATATTTGTAAGTTAAAAACCAGAGCAGAAATTTTTAAAACCAAAATAGTTGTGTCGGAAAGCCTATAACTTGTTCTTAATACCTAAGAAGTTGGTTTTTAATAACTTTTAAATTATAGCTGCTTATAAATTATAATTGTTTAAAAATTATTCGGGTTCTGATGTGATCTTTAGCCAGATCGAAATACTAGTATCAACCTAGCTAATATGTTTGATTTGCTTTATTTTTGTAAATATATGGAGGTTTAAAAGCTCGTTATAAATTGAAAATAACATAAAAATAATCTCGATGTATATAAAAACAAAAAACTAATAAAACTGTAAAAAATATTACTTGAGCCAGAGTACAAACTAAATTTTTTTATAAAATAGAACATTTTTGGTATTCAAAGTTTAGTAACGTCATGATGCTTGTTAGGAAAAGACCTCTTGCTTGATTACTAAGAAGACAAGAATGGAGCAAAATTGATTATTAATAGTTTTTTTTGTTAAAGTTCTGCCTATTATGGAGGCTCTAGCTTTTCTTAAACTTCGGGTTCTGATGAGATCTTTAGCCAGATCGAAATACTAGTATCAACCTAGCTAATATGTTTGATTTGCTTTATTTTTGTAAATGTACGGAGGTTGAAAGCTCGTTATAAATTGAAAAGTTGCTTATTTAATTTTTGCATTTTTCTCTCCACAAAAAATTCTCTATCCCAAAATTAACAGTTAGTTTAGAGATATAAACTGTGTGAAACTAAAATACAGATGTGGCTTTGCCATATTTAATAAAAAAGATGTGTCTTGGTTACCCATATAAAAAAAGTATTTTGTGAATATTCGTATTATAATACGAAAAATTAGAACATCTTATTGTATCATATTACATCTAATATGTTACTATTTGTTATTATTTGATGCAATTTGATCAAATTTGATGCAATTAGATATAGTTTGATACAATTGTATCCGAATTTTGTCCTCATCCAAATGTATCAAATTATATATGATATGATACAATTACATCCAATTAGATACAATTACATATTGCTCTATTTGAAGTGTAATATAAAGTAAGATAAAATTATATATTTGAGATATAATTTTATATGATTTTCTATGAATATATATTTTGCAATATATCATTATAAATAACTGTATCAATGAATATAAAACTTTATCAAAACTTTTTTACTTGGGTGCTTATATCATGCTCTGCATTCAGTGAACTTATTCGTTATATATATATGTATGAAACGACATGCAGGAAAGGTTTAAAGCATTTTTTATAGTAAAATTTTACAGGTTTAAATTTTTTATACACAATTTTTATTTATTCTTGAAGCTTTAAACGGTTCTCAAGCAGTTTAAAAAGGATTATTTTAATTTGATACACTATGGCGTATGATTAATATTAATAATGGTCTTATATTACAAGTTAAAGCATACCCAGCAAAATATTGTGCTTCCCAGAAGCGCTTCCGGAAGGCATTACAGAAGGCATGATTTTTGTTCGCGATGTCCCACTTGGTATGTCTCTTTAAGCAGGTGAAAAGCGCTTCTTTCATGTGCTCTTAGAAGCAATAAATTCATGCCTTCTTAGGCAGTAAGAAGCGCTTTTTCGTGTGCTTCCAGAAGCGCTAAAATAATGTGTAATTAATAAAAATTAAAGCGCTTATTCACTTCTTCAAAGAAGCATATATGCTTCAATAAAGCGCTATTAAAAGGCATTATTTTCATTGACTTCCAGAAGATGTTCTGGAAAAAAATTGACAAAAAATTTAATTTTCATACAGTTAATGACGTTTTTACTAAATAAATTAAAATGATTTATTGATACTTTATTGCTTCATTGTATGCATTCCATTGTATGCATTCCTTACTGCTTCTTTGTATGCATATTTTATTGCTTCAAAGAAGGCATTTTGGGAAGCACTACAGAATGTCTTAAATAATTTCTTTATAGTATGCATGGCGGTGAAGCGCTATTTTGGAAGCATATAAAGGCAAATAATACCAAATCGATTTTTGTTTTTAGCTGGGTAACTTGTTAAAATTAATTATTTTTTTTTTAAAATCAAGTTTATGTTATAAAGTAGTAACTATTCTAAATAACTACTTTAAATTAAAGCAGTTTGAGTTAAAATTTTCCCCCAACAAATTAAGTTTGTTTTACTTTTTTTTCTTTAAAAGTTCCACCATATTTTTTGTGATCCTTTAAATAGCTGTAATTTTTTTACTTTATAATTTTTTTTTTTTGATGTTAACACAAGATGCGTGTGACATACTGTTTTTTTTTTTTGTTTTTCATTTTACTGTCAGCTTATAGAATTTTCCCGTATCTTAAGTCATTCAAACTTTGTGGGTGTTGTCTGTTGGTTGAAACTAAGATCTGTTTTCTGGTTTGTTCTTTTTTTCATTCTGCTGGTAAATAAGACAATCGTAAACACTTGACTTAATATCTAAGAAAAATTTAATTTTATTGTATTTTTGCCTAGAGTTTTCTTGTTTTTTTTTTGAAAAAAAAAGTTTTTCTTATATTGCGTTTAAAATAAAGTTAAATTGAAAATTTAAACAATGTTTTTTTTTGTACTGCGTTGTTACTGTATATTATAAATGAAATTACAGTTTTTTTTTTTCATTTAGTAATTGCTGTAACGAAATCAATAAAAATAAACAATAAAATGTAATAAATTATCGAGTGGTTGGTAGAATAAATGAATTTAAAATAAATGTAATACAATCAAATGTAAATACATTGTTTTTTATAAGGGCCGTATGATTAATATTAATTCATTTAAATACTGAATTGATTTTTTTGCTGATTTAGTTTGAAGATGTATTAATGGTTGAATGAACTTAATTTTGTGTAAACAAATTAATGTTGGAATATTTAAAATAATCAATGTAATAAATAATTTAAATGTCATGCAGAAAGGGACCAAATAAAATTTAAAAACTTTCGGAATACATTTGAACCGATATTTTTATGACTGATTGAATATCGGTTCAAAATCTATCTCGAAGTTTTTAAAAGTTTTTTTATGAGGTCATATGTTTCATATTATGTCATTGAAATACTGATTTTTTTTAGTTTAGTTTGAAGTTGTATTAAAAAAAATTGTTTTTAATTAAATTGGAAAAAACAAAAAGAAATTGAAAACAAAAAAATTTCAAAATTTAAAAAATCTCCAAATTTTGGGGAAAAAATTCTAAAATTTAAAAAATTCTAAAATTTAAAACAATTAAAAATATTATAAAAAATCGCCAAATTGAAAAAAAATAATAAAAACGGTAAAAGTGGAAAAAAAATCTACAAAATTTAAAAAAAAAATCGCCAAATTTTGAAAGAAATCTACAAAATGGTAACAAATTTGAAAATTTTGCCAATTAGTTTTATAGTAAAGATCTGCAAATAGGTCCATATTTTGGCAGATCAAAAAGTATGTATCAACCTAGCTAAAAATAATAAACTTACTTCATTGTGAAAGGCGTGGTAGAGAAGAATGAGTGTATTTTCTAAAAATCATAACTACAATGCAAATTTCAATTTTTATGAATCAGACTGCGCAGTTTCTGGTATTGAACCTTCGTCAGTGACCCTGTTTTTTGAATTTTTTTGAATAATGTAATATTTGTTATGTTTTATTTGTTCGATTGCGTCTATATGAAGTTTTCTGTGCAATCACTGACCGTGGTATAGATAAAACTGATTTCTAATGCCACATGCACTCGCACTACACTTTAGACAGAGCGCTTTAGCCCTCTGAGCTATCGTCAGGTCAAGTTTTGTTGTGATTAAATCTAGTTTTATTCAATACACGGTGTTTTTGTTCTTGCATATATAATCTCAGAAGTACAACTCCAACACTTACTTCATTACTTAATTTTTTTTTAATAACTGGAGGTTGGAAGCTCGTCATGAATAAACAAAATTACAACATTTGTAATTAAAGCGAGATTAATTTTTTGAGCCTAATTTAGATTCGTTTTGTAAATAAATTTGAATTTTAATCTTAGTTTTAATTTTTTCATGTGTTTTAAAAGATGCTTTTTTAAAACTATGGAAATAAGTTCAATATTACCACAACTTTTTTGTTTCTTTTTATTACAAAATTGTAAAAAAAAATTCCTTTGAAAATCAATTTAATGCTAAATCTTATAATCTTTTCAAAACCACAATTGGCTTTAAAGATTATTCCTTTCTTTTTGACTTTAAGTTGGAAATACCCTTTAACAAACATAGAACAAGTAAATAATCATTTATTCTACTATTTTTTTGCAACTTTCGATTTTGTTACCCTTCGATTACCTTGTCACTTGTAAGACTCGTACCAATATCATGTTTATAAGAATTCTACATCGAATATGTACAACAATCAGGTTTAGGCTATTATACATTGGTTGTGGTTGAATATTTTTGCTTTTCTAGAGCCTTACAATAGGAACCAGTCTTTTGTTTTTTTAAATACAAAACGTTAATATGAATTTCATTCATTTATCTTCCCAAAAGGAAAGATGTATTGAAAATACACAGAAAAAAATATTATGATAATATTTCATTAAACTTTTGTTGGCTTCAACCCGCTTTCAACTAAAAGTTTAGTACATCTATTAAATCTTTGATTGGAAATATATTTGGGGCACACAAAACTTCCAGTTTTTATAACTATAATAATAATTCTTAATTTAAAGAAATCGTTAAAATTGCAAAAATCGTTATAATAAAAAAAAAAATTCCCAAATTTAAATAAGTCCCTAAACTAAAAAAAAAAATTACCAAATTAAAAAAAAAAGTGAAATATAAAAAAAAAAATTCGCTAAATTTATTTTAATATTTTGAAGATTTTTTCAAATATTAGCGATTTTTTAAAATTTTAGGGATTTTAATGCTAATTTTGTTTTATATTCCAATTTTTAACATCAAAATTAAAATATAAAATAATTACCAACATTTAAATAAATCGCTAAAATGTAAATAAAAACACTAAAAATTAAAAGAAATTGCCAAAATTTAAAAATTACAGAAATAAAAAAACAAATAACTATTACATGCATAAAATTGGTTTCAACCAATTTTTCTTTTATATCCACCACAGTGTATATGCTACAACTAAAACAGAAAACAAATTATGAAAAACAAATTGATTGGTGAAAAACTTTTTGAATGGGTAGAAAAGAAATTGTGCGGTAAAAAACTTTTTGAGGTGAAAAACTATTTGTGTAGTGAAAAAAAAAATTTTTAGGTGAATTTTAAATATAATTCACGTCTGGTGAAAAATTATGACATACTATTTTATACACCAGACGCTACTATGAAACTGTCCTAAGTTTCACATTTTGTATGGAAAATTTAGAGGTACCACCTTCACATTGTCACTCAGAACTTTTTAACCAATGCACTGATTTTGGTAATTTTCAAAAAAAAACTTTTCGTGAAAATGTCCAACAATCTAAGTTAAAATTATTAGTCCATATCGCTTTATTGGGCCTTGATCGCCATTGCAACAGTCATACAGACAGACGGACATCGCTAAATCATCTTAACATTAAATAAGGATCAAGAATATATATACTTTATATGGTCTAAGACCGATATTTCGACACAAAAAACTGATTTATACCCTCATCACAGTGTAAGTGTTTTTTCTAAAAACACTCTGACTTAAAATAGTCGCAAAAAAAAAAAAAAAAAATATTTGGCCCAAATTGAAATAAAGCACATGTTTTGGCGATTTGTTAAAAAATAAGCGACTTTTTAATTTGGTTGATTTTTTCCAATTTTAGATATTTTTTTTAAGTTTTTTTTCTCAATTTTGTCAAATTTTTTACTTTTAATTCAATTAAAAATATTTAAATTGAAACTCGATTTAGTTTTTTCTGTGTAATGTGTAAAAAGTAAATTCTCATCTACTGTTTTAACATACTGACTTATGTTAAATTTTCCATACAATTGTTGTATTATTGTGATGCATGAGAAAGATTTTCAACAATTTCTATGCAAAATACCAAAATAGTTTTTTAGACTTAAAAATTTACACAAAAATAAACATTTGAAATTACTAACTAAAAGTATGTAGCATGCCAGAGCAAACATATTTGCTAATATTATGTTTTCTAGTACGTATACGTACCAAGCAATATACACAATGCACTACAATACGTAAGGGAGTGTCCGATACTGTGAACCTAAACTTCGTTTTAGAGCTATATAAACAAAATTGAATTTTTGACTGTAGAACATTTCTTGAGGCAACTTATTTAAAAAAAAAAAAAATATGACGATTATCAAATGGCTTTCTTTAGCGAAAAAATGAGATATAAGATTAGCGTACATTAGGAAAGTTGAGTTTTTTAAATGTTTTTCTTACTTTTTATTTTTTTAAAAATATATTGTTTTTATTAAAATTATGCATAAAACTCTTACCGTTTGCGAAAATCTGATTTTGAAAATTTCTTAAAACTCTTTTATTTTTACATTTTGTGTTAACGAAAATTAAACTTTTTGTAATTTTTTATTGCAACTACAAAATAAAACCGAAAAAAGTGTGCAATCACGCCGAAATTTATTTCAAATAGAGATAGTAGAAGTTAAAGTTGATAATCGTCAACAGTTTTGACATCTTCATACACACACAGATAAACATTTAGCTATTTGCCAAATTAATTCGGTTACTACGACTCAAATTCAGTTATTACGAATTTCAGTCGGTTGGTACAACTGAACATTAGCTTTCATAACAAAGATCGGTTAATTCAACAAATTTTAGTTGGAACACTTAAAATATTCAAAAATCTAATGTAAATATCGTTGTACGAACTCAATTTATAAGTTGTTGTCATTACAATACACTTTTCAATTCGGCTGGCTCTTTATTTCTCTATGTGCACACAAACAAAAAAACGAATTGCTCTTTTTAGCGAACTGACCACATTAGCGAACATTCGCTTATACGTTCTTTGCATTTTGAAAATCATTCATTACTCATATGTAATGTAGTATAGACATTACCAATTTTATGTTTGTTTGATTTTAGTAGATTTTACCACATGAAAATGCCAATTTTTTGAACTGTCACTTGTATAAATTGCCTAGAATTGGAAATTCATTGGCATTAGTAGTTTATGCACAAATTGTTCTAAAGTCCATATGTTTCCTGTTAGAACATGAAACTCCCCAACAATATATAAATATAGATATTTCCCAGCAAAAAATTTCTCATTCAATGAACGATTCTAGAAAAGCTCATTTTCCTTTAAAACCGTTTTTTTAAGAATTTTCCGAAAGCAACCACTTTTATAGATTCAAAGTAGAATTGCATCACTCCGAAGCAGTTCTCGAACTAGTTCTAAAACGGTTTCCCTGCAATAGTACCCAGTATCGGTTTAATAATTAGTAGGGCAAGGAATT
>CM037854.1:235406513-235424452 GCA_021234595.1 Delia radicum
AAGGAAATGTAGCATGCAACGTATAGTTTAAATTATGCGAAAAATGGTTGATCTTAATTTGGGCATGATTTTTGAGAAGGTACATGCTTTTTCACCGGCCTTATTGCTCGTCGTTTGGGGGGGTTCAAACTTCTCTATACCCAATACCACGGTGCTACTTTATAAATATTTTTGAATTTTGCATGTACTAAATAGAAGGAGAAAAGTGTAACAGAACTAGAAAAATGATTTTAATAATTAAAAAGAAAAAAAAATTGGAAAGGAGAAAATTGAAAGAAAAAGTGCCTATATTAAAGAAAGCCAAATGTAGAAGAAAACTTGCAGATACCGGTTGTTATTGTATCTAGCAGAATCAGCCCACCCTACCATGATCATAATGATATAAAATCCAAACGAAATATTAAATTTATGATCCCACATTTTAACCCTACAACAGCCTAATACCTCAGATAATAATCAAACAGATTTAGTTAAAATTTAGCACAAATTCATATTAATTTTATTAACAAGTGAAAAAATTCATTTTACGGTATATTTGAAATTAAAAATAATTTTAAAGATATTATAAAATCGCATGCATTCAGACTTAAAATTGTTTTCATTTAAATTAATTAAGAATTAAGCATGGAAAAAAATATATATATATATATATAAAAAAATTAATTTAATTAGTTATTAATTTTTATATTAACTAAAATTTTGAAAAAAAAAAACATTATAAAAAGAAAGATGTAGGGAATAACCAAATCAAATTTCAAAGTTCAAAACAACATTTTCAAACAAAGGTTAAAATTTTAAATTTGTAATTGAATTACTGGGGCATATTTTTATTTCAAAAAAAAAATAGTTTGGTGGAATTAATTAATGAAAAATATGCTATTGTATGAATTTAATTGTACTTAAATTAAATTTTCATTTAAATTATTTGTTAAAAAAAAAAATGCAAAATTTGACTAAATTGAATTTAAAACGATTTTTAAGTTAATATTTTTTTTTTTTTAATAATAAAAAAAAATATTTAAATTAACATGAATTAAAAAAAAATATCTATTTAATTTACATATTGATTTTAAATTAAGTTTTAATTTAAGATTCATTATTTGCAAAAAAAAAATTGATAAATTTGAAAGACCTGAAATTTAGTTGGTCAAGTTAAGCCAAAATTATTTCCAAAGATCAATAAACTCAGAAATTCAAAACTAGGTCAAATTAAATTTAAAGCAAAATGCAAAAAAAAATACAAAGAAAATAAGAGAAAAAACTTACATTTAGACTGCGCTCACTCCTAGGAAAGTACTTTCGAAGTCGATGTTGCTGGTGTCTCAAAAGCTGAGATTTAATCAAAAATGCTAAGAGAAATGTTGTTAATAAATATTTAGGAGAATTTGTTGCTCACCATGTAAAATACTTTTGGTTAACAGTGATTTGGAACTTTTGAAACACTGATTCTAACATATTAGATAGTTCAAATAAAATGCATGTTAATATTTCTATGTTAATTTAACAGAAAGCAAAATTCATGTACACTGTAAGCTTTGCTTTAACATTGAAAGTTGTAGGTGGACTACTATGTTAATTAACAGAACCGATCGAACGTATGTATGTAATTATTTCTGTATTAAAGTATGTATGTAAATTTGTTTGCATTAGCAATTATGTGTAAAAATGTGTGTTCTATATTAATAGGGCGGATTATATGTGTACTCCTGAATTTTGCTTTAGTTAAAAAAAACGAAAAATAATATAAAACAAACCAATCAATATTTTAGTAGTTTTTAGCAAAGAAATATTTTAACACTAGACAACATTTTTTTTTCCAATAATTGCAATTTGAAATATTTTTTTTTTTAAATTTAAACAAAAGGTTAACAAAAATTCACATCAACAAACTGCTTTTAGAAACTTGATAGCTAATTATACTTTGTGTGTTGTTTTTAACTTATTTCTTTTAATTTTAGGCCAATTTTAACAGTTTTTTTTTAAATTTGTTTGTGTTGCATGTCTTTTTAATAAATTAGCTCTTATGTTGCAAAAATTTCTTTTTTTTTTTTTAAATAGTATTTAAGCAGAGTTTTTCCTCTAAGATTTTTCACCTTTTTGTTTTCCCGCAGATACACTCAAAAATTGTTGTAATTAAAATTTAAATTTTTTTTTTTAAACATTTGCGGACTTTAATGCCATAACTTTTTTGAATATGCTAATAAATTTTTTATGAGATCTTAGTAAGAAAATTAGTTTTGATTGCTTTATCAACAATATGTACAAAAATTGTCTCCAATATTTTTAAGCACTTTTTGCCTTTTTTTTTAAGTAGGTCTTTTTTTTCCCTGTTTTCTTAAGGGTTCTTTAATTTGTTTATGGAGTTTAAAAAAAAAAAAAAAACACAACACACTTCAGGACACTTTATATTACTTTTGTTTGAGTGATTCAATTATTGTATGCACTACACTTTATTCCGGCGGTATTTTGAAGTTGATGACGTGGACTAAGCCGAACTGCACTAAAAAAAACACTAACCAAACGTTTGTTCGTCGATCATCTCATAGGCAAAGAGAGAATGCAAGAAACAAAAGCTTTCGTTCGCCTATGATAGAGCCAGGATTGTTGTTGGAATAATTACTGATTGGTATATTTTATATTAAGTAAAAGGTGCCAAATCTAATACAAAAAAAAGAGATTTATAAGAATTTATATAAAAATTAATTAGCTAGTAATTTACCAGTTGAGATGGCACCACGGGAAAAAGTTTGAAGAAAAAGTTCTGCTAAAAGTCAATACAGTAAATAGGCTGTAAAAAGTGGTCCTTTTAGTAATTAAATTAAAAATTCTAATCTGGTGCCTTGATAATACCTGCAAATTTTTACAGCAAACCCCAATACGATAAAAAAGACAATGGCCAAAAGTTACCTTGCCAAGATGGTATCTTTTTCCCAGCAATATCATAGAAATTTGTTCCCTGTGATTAGCCAGCAAAACTGCGTAAATATAAACAGAATCAAGAACAAATGTTCTGTTAAACAAAAAGCAATAAAAACGTTTTGTATGAAACTAATCATATAAAAAAAAACTTACGTAATTTATTTAGTTGAGGAAGTTTTATGTGTAAATTAAATTAAAAATTTAATCCAAAATATTTTTGTATTTTTTCACTTTACACAAAAAAAAAATTTACCACTCTTTGTGTTGTTTTTTCCAAATTGTACTTGGAATATAAAACTTAATTTTAGATTTATTTTTTTTTATAAGAAACTTGTTCAGTGAAGAACCTTTTCAAAGCCTGTTTGATAATAAAATGGCTGAGGACTCTATCATTTGGCCAAACGAAAGTTCGGTTTCACCATTATGACTCGGCAAATTAGAATAGCTAACGTTTTTATTCCAATTCATGGTAAAACAAGCAAACATACGAATGTGAGACAAATGTCAACTAACAATAAATAACAAATGTTAGAAAGTAGTTGTTCACGTCTAGATGGCGTCGTATCAAAAGCGTTAGAAAGTATTACCAACTATTTATAATTTAATTGGAAAAACCAGAGGAAAAAAAAAAGAAAAAATCTATAATGAATTAACACAATCAAAATATTGTAAAATGTGGCAAGCGCCACTACAATTTCCCCCCCGCCAAAATCAGACTTTGGGGGTGAAAATCAACACCAAAGCTGATCACGCTTGCAAAGGAGAATATGCGATAAAAAGAAAAAACAATTATTGACGTATGTCCTTGGCATGGTAAGTTCCTAAAAGTGTACCCTTCAAGTCCTCAAGCTCGTAATAACTGTTGCCCAATTTTCGACGTATGCGCGCCTTAACAAAAGTAGGGGCTAACTTAGCGTTGTAACCTTGTTCAAAGTTACTTTGTTTAAAGTTCCTACGGAAAACCTCTTGGCCTACATCATAGGACACCTCTCTGGAACGAAGATTATAGGTACGCTCGTTTCTTTCAAACTGTTTCTGGACAAGTTCTGAAGCCTTTTTAACCATGATCTGCATGGAGTCGTTACGATCAAATTGTACTGAACGATCGTCAAGCATTTCAAGCTGACGCAAGAGAGCATATGTAGAAACCGTTGGTCACCATATGTTGACCAAACGCCAAATAATACGGCGACGTGCCTATAGCTGAGTGAACCGATGATCTGAGGGCACAGCAAATGCTGCTCAGAAGCCCGTCCCAATTTTTTTGATCAGGTTTAACATACGATTTAATTGCCGACAAAACCGACCTATTCACCCGCTCTGAAGCATTTGCTTGCGGCGCGTGAACAGCCGTATAAACATGTTTAACACCGTAACGCGAAAGAAATTGGTTAAACTGGTTCGAACCGAAACTGTGACGCGTTATCAGAAACCACGACTTCTGGAACTCCAAATGCATGGAACAACTCTTCTTCCATAAATTTACAACGGGGTCAGCATTCATTTTTTTAACCGGTTTTAAAAACGGATATTTAGAGAAATGATCTAGGACGATAAATATACCTATGTGACCAGAACGCGAACGTGGATATGGACCGAGAAAATCAATATATAATTTCTGAAAGAATCTTTGTGTTTCCGTTATTTTACCCATTGGAGGTCTAAGCACATGATTAGGAGGTTTAGTCATTTTTCAGACTTCGCAATTGTTAATATAGTTTTCACGTCAACAACTAAATTCGGCCAAAAATAAAACCGACGAATCTTTTCAAACCGTTTTATTTATCCCGCTATGAGACGAAAGAGGGTTGTCGTGTGCGCGTTTTAAAATTTCGGGGACCATCGCTTTGGAATCCATAATTTCCAGGCCAAATCGTCTTGTAGTTTTTCTCCTGTAGCATGCTCTGTCCGTCTGTACAGGTAACCGTCTACAAGTTTCAAGTCCGGCATTTTGTCAATAGTTTTCCCAACCCTGACTAAAAGTTCTTTATGTTCGTCAGATTGAAAATGTGTAGAATTTAAGTCTACGAAGACCCCAGAGTCACTATTAAAATCTGTCAAACTATCAATCTCTATCGCGGACAAGTCCTCAGCGTTGGCCCTAGATAAAGTATCCGGAACTATATTCAAACTGCCACGCCTATGCTGAATGTTAAATTTGTAACCTTGCAGTTTTAAAAGCCCATCGAGCAAGCCTACTACTCAGATCCGTCTGAGACATGAGCCACTTCAATGACGCATGGTCAGTGATGACAGTGAACTCATGTCCTTCGACATAGGGCTCTGAACTTTTTAATGCTAAGCAAAGCTGCCAAGCATTCTTGTTCGGTCACTGAATAGTTACGTTGGGCTTGGTTGAGCTTCTTGGACATAAATGCCACAGGAACCTCTTCACCCTCCGCATTCTTCTGGACCAGCACACTTCCTATACCGGTTTTACTAGCAGCGCAGTGTATGAAGAACGGCTGCGAGAAATCGGGGCTATGTAAAACGGGCGCTGTGCTCAAATGGGTCTTTAAAACCTCAAATGCTTTTGAGCTTCATCGGTCCATACAAAATGTTTTCTTCCTTTTAACAAGTCAGTCAAGGCGTGCTAATAGATGCGTAGTTCCTGATAAATTTCCGGTACCAACCTGTCATACCTAAAAATCTACGGATTTGTTTTACGGATCGCGGAACAGGAAAGTCGGTAATAGCGGACACTTTTTCCGGATCCGTTTTGAATAACCCCATTACCCACCAAATGGCCTAAATATTTCACTTCTGGGACACAAAAATGGCTTTTCTCTACGTTAATTGTCAAACCTGAATCTTTAATTTTCTGCGCAACTATCCTTAGAACTTCAAGATGCCTTTCGAAGGTATCCGATATGATCAGAAGATCGTCGAGATAAACGAACACTTCCGTTCTGAGAGCCGGTGGTATGACTTTGTCCATAAGGCGAGACATGGTCTGAGGGGCATTACAAAGCCCGAAGGGCATTACCTTGTAATGGTATAACGGTCTCCCAGGAACGGTAAATGCAGTTTTATCACGAGATCCCAAATCTAACGGAATCTGCCAAAACGCATCTTTAAGGTCTAAGGATGTTATAAATTCGGCTTTGGGAAGTCTACTCAAAATCCCATCGATTTGGGGTAAAGGGTAGGCGTCGCCAACCGTTACCGAATTTACTTTTCGACTGTCCAGGCACAGTCTGTTCTTTCCTGGTTTTCTATGCAATACTACAGGAGAAGACCACGCACTATTGGACTCCTCTATAACTCCAAGGGCTATCATCCGATCAAGTTCTTCGTAGATTAATTTTTCGACGGCGGGTGAAACAGGGTAATGTCTCTGTTTATAGGTTTCGCGTCCCCTGTATCAATAACGTGACACAACACGTTAGTTCTACCCAAACCCTCTTTAGCAAATGACGGAAACATATTTACGACCTGATTCAAACGCTGTTTTTGAATCACTGATAACGGTATTTGGTTTGTCAACTCACAAATTACTGACGATTTATTAAGTGAGCTAATTCGAGTGATACCCGGTGGAAACAAATCGAATAATTCCCAAAAATCACAACCCAGATATAAATCTTGGGTTAACCGGGAATAATAAAAATCGTAATGGGTTTTTCAATACCCTTAAAAATTATTAAAGTTTCAACGAAACCGACGATTTTCTGGCTATTTCCGTCAGCTACTTTAACAGCGGAATTAATTTTACGATATCGTGAACCAGATTTCAAATAATTTTCAGCTAACTTGGCACCTATGCAACTTATAGATGCACCTGTGTCCATCAAACCTAAAATTTTCTCTCCAAAGAGGTTAACCTCAGCATACGGCCGTATATCACAAGGTCTACACATAATGGAACTAATAATCCGCTGTTTATAGACCCTGACCTTTTGCCAAAAAGCACGCATACGCTGAGATGAACGGGTAGTTTTATGAGCTTCGCCAAAAATTCTATCGCGGGGCCTCCTCATATTCCTTAAGACGCACGTGAAAGGGTTTAAAATATTGTAAATTTGAATTAGAAGATATAGTAGAAGAAATATTGTCATATCCGGTAGAATTAATGTCATGGCTGGTAGTTTTGTTGTCACTTCTGGTTGTATTCTTTAAAATTTTGATCACATTTCCGGTTCCGTCTGCTTCTGCTGCCGGTTTGCACTCCGGTGTGCAATCGCGTTGCCGTTTTTTGAATTGCACTTATTACAATTGGGATTGTAAGTGTCAGGAGCACCACATCCATAGCAGAAAACAGTACGGTCCGATAAACAATCCTGATATCTATGCCCTGGCTTTCGACAATTCCAGCAAACAAATTGATAGCAGAAATTTCACCTCCCTCTAAGTCTGTTAAATCCTTAACATCCTCATCAAGAACTTGATTAATTTCGGCGACACGCCTATTTACAGGTGACGGCCTAGATAATTGCATGCCGTGTTTTCGGCGCATATCTTGCATAAAGAATTCACGACGCCTACACAAATCACGCAAATCCTCCACAGAACCTATATGAATATTCAGAAGGTCATGCTGAATATCGGGAAGGAGATTCCTACGCAATATTTCAACCAAAGTCCTCTCACCTAGCGGTTCCATTAAGCGATCAGTCAGTGCCACTACTGACTCATAAAAATTGTCAAAGGTCTCGTTCGTTTTCTGTTTCCGGTCCCGTATCAATTCCTGTAAGTCAACGTCAGTCCTTGAGTCCTTGTACTGCTTTCGCAAAGCAACGCACAATTCACGCCAAATGATTGTAACTACGGACTGGTGGTACCGCCAAAACCAATCATTGGCTTTACCATCAAAAAGCAAAGCGGCATGATTACATAATAAATTAAAATCACCCTGTAAAGTCTGGGCAGTTAGAGCCTCTACTCTATAAATGAAATTTTCTACGGACAAACTACTCGGACCCCCATTAAACTTTATTTTCCAATTGGAGATAATTTGTAAAACTTTGTCCGGTCGGGTGTTCATACTTGACGAAGTACCAGCATGTGAAGCCGAAGTGTTCAAATTATGGTTTGGATGGGCACCAGAGTTTACATTGGATCCGCTAGGATCAAGCCCCAAAAATTCCCTAAACGTCCTCTGCTCAATAACATTAAGGGTCGGCATATGGTGAGGTGGTGTACGTTGCACCTGTGAAGGTGGAGTACGTTGCACCGGTGGTTGTGGATGAGAAACAGGCGGAGCTGATGTAGAAAGTCTAGCCTGAATATTTGAATCCACAATTGTGGCAATTTGACTACCCAAAGTTGAGAGCAATTCAGCTTTTTGGGCGGAAAACATAGACGCTATCATATCCCTGAGAAAATCAATTTGTAAAGAAGTTTGTGCTGCAGGCTGCGCAATCGGTTGTACACATGAGATTCACTTAACGGAATATCCATTGCAGCATTATCAACTGAAGCGTTTAAAGAATTATTTGACTGTTCAGTCGCTGTTAATGTTTGGGCCCTGGTACTTTTCTGAGCACCTTCGCTAACAATCCGAACGTTACAAACGGGACAGTAAGGCCTTAGTTTAATAGTTTTTGCCAAACAGTCTTTGTGAAAATTGGTGTGAGCATATTGTTGTAACAAGCAAGGTTTCGAAGTTATTGCAGATTTGCAGCCATCGCAAATCAGCTGTTTAGCACCCGAAGGTGTACCAGTAAGCTTATCAGTACTCATGTTCAACAAATTTCAAAACAAAAGTATTTAAAACAAAAAATAAAAAAAAAAATCAACGCAAAGAGTATGAATTAAAAATTAAATTTTCTTTCAGATAGCCCAAAAATCTTAGCAAGGGAGAAAAAAACTATTGAATAGAAGACTCTTTTCAACACAAATCAAAAATTTCTGAAGGGTTAAAATCAATGCAGAAATGCTAAAAAATTAAAAACTTTCAATAAAGTAAATAAAAAAATGTAATGACCAAATGGAAAAAACAAGTAGAAAAATACTATCAAGAAGATAATTAAATTAATAATTAAAATAACAATAAAAATATGAAAAATTAAACCAACGATCAAAATCTAGGAAATAATAAAAAAACTATTGTATTAAAATTTAGCAACGGAAAAAAAATCAATTGAACCAGGTATCAAGAATAAGAAAATAATGAAATAATAAAAAAAAAGTAAAAAATATTGAGAGAGGAAAATTTATAAAAAAAAAATATTCGAATAAATATTTTCTTTCAAATTTAATCTGTTAATCAAAAACCCAGAAAATTACTATTAACAAAATTACAGGTGAGTTCTATATGAGTTAACTCCCAAATAAAAATTTCGAATAAGATCGAAGAGTGTATTATTGAAATACTAATTTTATTTCAAGATATTTATTTCAATAAAATTTTAAAGAATATTCTCGACGAAAAAAAAATAAAAAATGCATGAAGGTCTAAACCCTATTAAATCTACTACTTGAAACAAATTAATGTATGGGTAACCGGAAGCGGCGATATCAATAAAACTAACAAAAAAAAAATCAATGTTAATGATGAAGTGTGTGTGTATCGTAGAACAAAATATTGATGAATATGAAAATGTGTGTGTTCTGTAAAAATAATATAAAAATGTTATGCTGAGATTTCTTTACTCTAGCAACATAAAGGAAAAGCAATTCAACGGTGCGTATGAGTTATATTAACATACGAAAATGAAGAAAAATTATGTTTAATGCGAAAGGCTACTGTTTTCTGAACGGAAAAAAAAAATTTATTTTACGCAAAATGTATCTAACAACAAAAACAAAATATGTATTGTAACAATGTATCTTTGTATTGTAGATTCAAAATTGAATCTTTACTATAGTTTTGGTTTAAAGGTTCTATACACTCAAAAAAAAAAAAAAAATAATGTTGCTGAAAAGAAATTTTATATGGTGTTGTGCAAAATATATAAAAAAAAATTATCATGCAAAAACAATGGAAAAAAAGTAAATAAAAGAAATTAAAAACAAATTTAAAATCTGAAAATATTTTCTTTAAGATTTTATCAAAATTTTAATTAAAAAAAAATAATAATAAAAATGTTATTTCTTCAAAAAAAATTATATTCGTATTTCTCTGTTTGATTTCATTATCTGAAGGTATGGCTTGTTGTAGTAAATGAAACTTAAACAAATCACTCTAAATTATATTGGCGGAAATAATAGATTAGAAAAGCGGAAATAAAAAGAGATAGAAAAGATGCTTACGACATTGGATAAAACTATCTTTAAGTTTTATAATTCCTGTCGTAAAGAAGGGTAAGCTTATCAAACGATCTAAAACTGCGGTCAGATTTAGCTTAATAATCCAAATGCTGCATTCCAGTCAGATTTAAGAAAACTTTGTATAAGTTTACTGATGAGCGTAAGAGGGAATACTATTTTAATTGGGGTAGTAAATGAATATTCTTTTTAAAAGATGGATCAGAAACTCAATTCCAACCAATTTTAATAGTATTCAAAAGAAAATTGTAATAAAATAAAATATTGAAATCTAAGCAAAAGAAAAAAAATAAAAAAAAAAGTTAAAGGAAAAAAAAAAATTTTTAGAAGGATCCGAACAATATTTTGAAACACAAAAGAAAATGAATCAAGGTGGAAATTTAACCAAGTTTTTCACTATTCGGGCCCCACGTTGGGCGCCAAATTTATATTGTAGCATGCAACGTATAGTTTAAATTATGCGAAAAATGGTTGATCTTAATTTGGGCATGATTTTTGAGAAGGTACATGCTTTTTTCACCGGCCTTATTGCTCGTCGTTTGGGGGGTTCAAACTTCTCTATACCCAATACCACGGTGCTACTTTATAAATATTTTTGAATTTGCATGTACTAAATAGAAGGAGAAAAGTGTAACAGAACTAGAAAAATGATTTTAATAATTAAAAAGAAAAAAAAATTGGAAAGGAGAAAATTGAAAGAAAAAGTGCCTATATTAAAGAAAGCCAAATGTAGAAGAAAACTTGCAGATACCGGTTGTTATTGTATCTAGCAGAATCAGCCCACCCTACCATGATCATAATGATATAAAATCCAAACGAAATATTAAATTTATGATCCCACATTTTAACCCTACAACAGCCTAATACCTCAGATAATAATCAAACAGATTTAGTTAAAATTTAGCACAAATTCATATTAATTTTATTAACAAGTGAAAAATTCATTTTACGGTATATTTGAAATTAAAATAATTTTAAAGATAATTATAAAATCGTATGCATTCAGACTTAAAATTGTTTTCATTTAAATTAATTAAGAATTAAGCATGGAAAAAAAATATATATATATATATATAAAAAAATTAATTTAATTAGTTATTAATTTTTATATTAACTAAAATTTTGAAAAAAAAAACATTATAAAAAGAAAGATGTAGGGAATAACCAAATCAAATTTCAAAGTTCAAAACAACCATTTTCAAACAATGGTTAAAATTTTTAAATTTGTAATTGAATTACTGGGGCATATTTTTATTTCAAAAAAAAAATAGTTTGGTGGAATTAATTAATGAAAAATATGCTATTGTATGAATTTAATTGTACTTAAATTAAATTTTCATTTAAATTATTTGTTAAAAAAAAATGCAAAATTTGACTAAATTGAATTTAACGATTTTTAAGTTAATATTTTTTTTTTTTTTTAATAATAAAAAAAAATATTTAAATTAACATGAATTAAAAAAAATATCTATTTAATTTACATATTGATTTTAAATTAAGTTTTAATTTAAGATTCATTATTTGCAAAAAAAAAATTGATAAATTTGAAAGACTGAAATTTAGTTGGTCAAGTTAAGCCAAAATTATTTCCAAAGATCAATAAACTCAGAAATTCAAAACTAGGTCAAATTAAATTTAAAGCAAAATGCAAAAAAAAATACAAAGAAAATAAGAGAAAAAAACTTACATTTAGACTGCGCTCACTCCTAGGAAAGTACTTTCGAAGTCGATGTTGCTGGTGTCTCAAAAGCTGAGATTTAATCAAAAATGCTAAGAGAAATGTTGTTAATAAATATTTAGGAGAATTTGTTGCTCACCATGTAAAATACTTTTGGTTAACAGTGATTTGGAACTTTTGAAACACTTGATTCTAACATATTAGATAGTTCAAAATAAAATGCATGTTAATATTTCTATGTTAATTTAACAGAAAAGCAAAATTCATGTACACTGTAAGCTTTGCTTTAACATAAAAAGTTGTAGGTGGATTACTATGCTAATTAACAGAACCGATCGAACGTATGTATGTAATTATTTCTGTATTAAAGTATGTATGTAATTTGTTTGCAATTAGCAATTATGTGTAAAAATGTGTGTTCTATATTAATAGGCGGATTATATGTGTACTCCTGAATTTTGCTTTAGTTAAAAAAAACGAAAAATAATATAAAACAAACCAAATCAATATTTTAGTAGTTTTAGCAAAGAAATATTTAACACTAGACAACATTTTTTTTTTCCAATAATTGAAATTTGAAATATTTTTTTTTTTAAATTTAAACAAAAGGTTTAACAAAAATTCACATCAACAAACTGCTTTTAGAAACTTGATAGCTAATTATACTTTGTAAGGCGCTAGATACTTTTCGAAATATAAAATTGTTTAAAATTTGCATGATCTCAAAATTAACCCAATAAAGGAATTAAAGGTTAAGAGGCATGAAATACGATTACCCCAGCTAGTTATATATGGTAGATTTGTTCTCAACCCTAACCTTCTACGCCATACATATAACCCACTCTTCATGCCATGTATACCACAGAGTAGGCAAGAACATAAAAAAATTATTAAAAGAAAATGCAATGACAATACAAATTGACCGATGGCAAGATGGTATGCCATGTAGGGTACAATTTGCCCACCCAACTGACCGCCTGTCAGACACCTAGACAGAAAGAATACCCGTGTTTAAAACTGTCCCTTATATGACATGACTATTTATACTTACGTAGACTCACATATTATTGTGGCTGTCATTCCCTTATAATTGAAAATTTAGAATTTCATTGTTTCAATTACGTATAACTCAAAGAGAATTTTATTAATAACCATTTTTAAAAATTAACAGAATTCTAAGCCTAACACTAATTATTAAAAAGAACATTACTTAAAGAATGTTTCAATAATACTAAACTAAATAGAGAAACTGCAAAATTTAATATAATTTTGTGTTAAAGTTACAAGTGGGAAACTTAATGAAATCGGACTGACTTAAAACCTAATGAAAAAGAGAATAATAAAATAATATAATGTTTAGTAGATCATTACTTACAAATCGTAGCTTGAAAAAAAAATGTAGGTACTTATGTTTTATGTTTCACGATGTTCCAATTGATGGGCCCAGCATGGAATGTATGTATGTACGTATGTTGATCTAAATTTTGTTTGCAAAAAAAAAAAAGAAAGAGCTTTATGATTTGGTTATAATGACTACACAACATAATTTGTAGATACTATAATACACTGTGTCACAAAATAATTAATTTTTATTATAATTGAATATAGTTCAGTAATAAGAAAATAAGTTGTTGAAAAAAAAATATTTTAATAATACATAAATGAGGTTTTAATTTAAATTAAAGCCTAATTAAGATATTTTTGCTGTACTTATTTTCTGAATTCATTTGATATTAAAAAAAATTCATTTAATTGTTTTGGAATATCATGAATACTAAGTAATTTGAAGTTTATTGATAAACGTTTTGAAAGCTTAAATTATAATTTTTTGTTTTGGTTTTTTCATAATAATTTATTTAAATTTTTAATTATTAATTACGATTTCATTATGAATTGTAGTAAATTTTGTAACTATTAATTTAAAGGTAATAAATTTAATTGAAATAAGAAAATAACTTGATTGATTTTAGTTTCATTGAATTAATAATAATAAAAAAAAATTGTAAAGTAAATAATTTGAGCTTTCAGTTTTAATTTAGTACAATTTTAATTTAATTTTCAAAATATTGAAAAAAATTACAAACATATTTCGTTAAGAGTTTAATCAAAAAAAAAATTTATTAGATTTTACTCATAATTTCGTTTTAATAAATTTATGAATTTAAATAAAATGTGGTTAAATTAAACCAAATTGAGGCGAAGTTTACGAGATCTGAATTCTCAATTTTTCTATTAACCTTTGTCTAATTTAAAGGTTGTATAAAGGTCATATAGACCTTGATAATCAAATATCACTTTCACGTAATTAATTAAATATGATTTTTAATATTAGCTAAGGCCAAACATTAAAAAAAAAAAATGTTGATTATATTCCATAAATTTCTGGTATTCGGTTCCGATTGCAGATCTTAAGGAATAACTTATAATGTACTTTACCAATTCTCGAGTTTACGGTTTGTTTTAGGCAAGTGGTCCCAATTCGTGTTAACAAATATTTCATCAATTGAAAACTTAAATTTTCTTGACACCTTTCTGGAGATCCACAAATTTACTTCCCGTAGCATAGGGGCTCCAGGAAAAATAGTATATTATAGGCATATAATTTCACTCCAACAGGTTACTCAGCAATGCGTGATTTCGAATAAAAGTATGACGCAATATCCCCTATTGGAACTGAGGTTACCTCGATGGCCAATGGTGTTCGAAAGTAACGATGCTAACTTGGATGTATAAGGTTCAGGAAACTTGTCACCAAGTAATTATCTTAATGACTTTAAAATGACTTTGATTTGACATTCAAATTTTGTCACTTAAAAACTTTTATTTAATAAGCACTGATAAAAAATTTTAATCTTGCTGTTTACTGTACCACTTAATACTTTTTAATGATCTTATATCGAAGACAAAATTTTACAAGAGCCAATTCTTTGCAAACAAGTGGTAAATAATATACCAAAAATTACAATCATTTGCTATTTTTTTTTTCTATTTGGTGGGAATAATTACTAGAATTTTAAATCGTATACATGAATATGAAAAAAAAAGACAAATATAATACCTCATAAGGCAATAAAATTGAGATTCAATTTCAGAGCGCAGTATGTTACATTATACAACATACACACTTACTTCTGCCTAGAAACAGTATTTTTTTTTTTTTTATCTCATGATAGAAATATGGGATAGTTACCTTTATACATTATACCAAATTGTAATCTCTTTTCAATTTTATAATTACCTATCTGTTTAAATAAAATTGAATAATAATTGTAGAAATTTCTACAAAAATAATTTCCTATTAACATAAATCGAAATCGTGAAAATATATGGGTAGATAATAAAAAAAAATGAAAAGAAATATACAAATCAGAATTACCGGAAAAAAAAAATCGTAACAAACCTGCTTCGTTCTTAGATACCTCATCGAATAACGAACAGGAAGCGTTTTTCCCTTTTTCTATCCTTGTTCCAAACTGGATTATAACAATTTTTATTATTGAGCAGGAGGTGTCACAGTGTGGCACGACCCACGAAAAGCCGGGCAAAAATTACAATTTTAGATCAGAAGTGTGATATCTGCCTACATACTTGCCATTCAAATCCTCCAGATCATACAAATTATTGCCGATCTTGTTCACAATTTTACATTTTAAAAATTTTGGCATAAACTTCTTATTTATTCTTTTAGACATATTGCTGATAATATGATTCTTCCTATAAACAATTTGGCCTTTCTGAAAACTTATGGGTCTAGTTCGAAGATTATACGTTTTACTTGCCTTATCATGGGCAAGATTCAAGTTATCACGAATTTTCTCCCTAACATTACTTAGTTTATCGATATTGTTTGAAATATTGAAATCTTCACCAGACAAGCAACGGAGTTTTTCCAAAATTGTGTATGTAGAGCCATGTTGCACCATATTTTGGCCAAAAACGGCATAATATGGTGAGCATTTTATAGAAGAATGAAAATCGCTACGTAAAATAGATAAAATCTGAGGTATATACCTATCCCAATTGCCACGGTCTTTATGATCCTGTAAAAAACATCTAATTTTCGTAATGATCTCTCGATTCGTACGCTCCGACGCATTAGATTGTGGTGCATAAAAGCCTGTGGTAATGTGCGTAATTTCATAAAGTTTAAAGAAATCTTTCATTTCCTTTGAAACGAACTGTTTAGCGTTGTCGCTGTGCACATACCTCGGAACACCAAATGTAGGGAAAACCTCTGATTGAAAAAACAATATTACGTTTGAAGATGTAGCTGCCCTCAACGGCTTTAAAAATATATATTTTGTTAAATGATCTAGACATACAAAAATTACTGTGTTCTTAACCTTCGTGGAGGGGTAGGGGCCTAAAAAGTCACAATAAAATCGTTCGAATGGTCTACACGTTAAAAATTGGTTACCCATAGGGGGCTTAGAGATTTGGTTTGATGATTTACCTCTTTACATTTATCGCCATCTTTGTACGTAACATTTTATATCTTTTACCATCGTAGGCCAAAAATATTTTCGACGAACTCTAGCTAAGGTTTTGGCAAAACCACCATGACATGCCACAACTGAGTCGTGTGCAGATTTTATAACGTTTTCACTTAAAGATTTTGGTATCCAAAGACGCCATAATCCGTCTTCCTCATCTTCAGCCCCTTGCCTAAATTTGACGCGTTTGTAACTAAGTTGTCAATTAAACATATGTCAGGCAAGGAATCTTTATTTTCTGACACGACTTTCCTAAGGTCCTGGTATTCATCCTGGTCAAATTCTAAAGATGTTAAATCAATCTCTAAAGGCACATCAGATAATGTAAGCTCCTCTACGTCCATTCGAGATAAACAGTCTGGGACCCACGTTTAACGAGCCCTTTCTGTGCTCAATCTTGAAATCGTATCGTTGTAATTTAAGGCTCCAACGGGCCAAACGTCCGCTGAGGTCTTTTTGGGCCATAAGCCATCTCAACGAAGAGTGGTCGGTGAATAATGCGGAAGGGCAACCCCTCAATGTATGGTCTAAATCTATTTACACAAACGATTGCGGCCATACACTCGAGTTCAGTGACCGTGTAATTTCTTTGGCACTTATTCAATTTTTGGGAAACAAACGCTATGGGGTGTTCTCTGCCCTGATCGTCGAGCTGAAAAAGAACACCGCCCACTCCAATTTTCGAGGCATCACATTGTATAACAAATTCTTTGGCAAAATCTGGTTGCGCTAGCACCGGAGCAGACGACAATGCTTCTTTAAGTTTTTCGAACGAAATTTTTGCTAAATCAGTTAGACGAAATGATGTCTGCGATTTTCTCAGACAATCTGTTAAGGGGCCCGCAAGATCTGCAAAGTTGCTAATAAATGACCTGTACCAATTTGCCATGCCAACGAATCTACGAACCTGTTTAGGGGTCTTAGGTAAAGGAAAATTTCTGATAGAACTAACTTTTTCAGGATCTACTTTTAAACAGCCATTGCCGACTATATATCCCAAATAACGAATCTCTTTTTGACAAAAAGAGCTTTTACTAACATTTATTGTTAGTTTCGCTGCTCGAAGACATGAAGCAACCTGCTTCAGCAATTCCATATGGGACTCAAAGTCAGGGCTACAGACCAATAAGTCATCCAAATATATAAAAACATTTTCTCTTAATCGTGACGGTATGACTCGGTCCATAAGCCGACTCATAGTTTGTGGACCATTGCATAGTCCAAATGGCATATATTTATAATGGTACAATGGCTTGCCTGGAATTACAAATGCTGTTTTTTCTTTGGATGCTTCAGTTAGTCTTATTTGCAGGAATGCATCCTTAAGATCAATGCCACTAATAAAAAATGTATCTTTTAATCTACTCAATAATCCACCTATGTGGGGTAAAGGATATGAGTCCTTTTTTGTCACTGCATTAAGCCTACGGGAGTCGATACATAATCGCACTTTTCCTGGCTTTCTCACTAATACTGCTGGCGAGCACCAAGGAGAATTAGATTCTTCGATGACACCCATGCTTAAAAGTCGATCAATCTCTCTATATGCTTCTTCTTGCCTTGGAGGTGACAAGGGATAGTGCTTACACTTGATGGGAACTGCGTCCCCAGTATCAATATTGTGTTCTAATAAGTCGGTA
>CM037854.1:235424552-235465556 GCA_021234595.1 Delia radicum
ATGAATCAACCAAATTTAAATGCTACAACCAGTACCCAGGATTGATTGTTTCGGTGAAGGCCCAACATAGAATAGAATTTTTTAGAATTTTTTTGATGTACTTACACTAATAGTAAAAAGTTAGTAAAAAATTTTTGTCAAAACTAATAAAAATTAGTTCAAATTGGCGCTGCAGGAAAAACTGCTAACATTAGCAGAATTTGTTTTCTAAATATTGCATATTTTTTTAGTTATTTAAAGTAACAATTTATCTACTAAAATTGGCAAAAAAAAAGTTCTAAATTTGCGAATAAAAATTTGCCCTTCTGAAATCATTTTTAACAAATATGTTTGTTAAATTAGCAGAATGTACTGTTATTGCATTAACTAAACTTGAGTTATATATAGCAATACTTAGTAATTTTAACTTAGTAAATTTAACAATTTTATTTTTCTGTTTCTCTTACAATTTTTAGCAAAAAAAAAAGTCTGCTAATTTTTAGATGACTTCTCCGTAAAGTAATTTTAACTAATTTTTATTAGATTTTCTGCTATTTTTACAGATTTTATTTCTGTAATTGTACCATTCAGTAATTTCGTTAATGTTGTAATTCAAAATTTGTATTCTCAATAAATAATAATTGATATTTTGAATTATAGGGGGTAAAGTTATCTAAACTCAGAAAATTTTAAAACCGCGGTTTCGGGTTTTGTTTGGTTTATTATAATATTAAAAGAAACCTTCCTAGAAAAAATATTTAAAATTTTTGCACTTAAAAACAAACAAATTAACTAAATTTGCTATTACGCGCCCCTGAACCCCCACCAGATTACGGCACTGGCTACTACCAAATTCTGAAGAACCAACCGATTTCGTTGGTAGTAATCGAATTTTTGTTGGAAATTTTAAAATTTTGTTCCCGACCGTACATAAACGGTCGAGATTTGGATGTACTGATAGCCTATTTTTATTTCACGTTGGTTTTGTTAAGGATTCTTGTTGCGAAGTTCAATATGAATATATTTTTATCAAATAATGCACCTAGAAATCAGTCTCGGTCGTGTCTATTTATTGCGATAATACGGACTAATTTTGATTTTTGTTTTAAAACTATAAATTTCAGACTTCTGTAAGGGCACTTGCCTCAAATTTTATTGTAATTTTTTTATATTTTTTTATAGAAAATTTGTCAAGTTTTTGAAGTATTTCTTTTTATACATATTTTACACACATTTTATACACGTTAACATATTTAACACCGCCATCTATTTGTCATAGCTTCAAAATGCAACTAGCCAACACTATTTTATTTTGATTTTTTTTGGTTTCTTTCTTTGTATTAACTCCTTTATATACTTGGAACGAAAACGTTAGATTTTCAATTTTGGCAAAATCACGCCACCAAACCGAGGTTTTCTTTGAGAAAACGAAGATACAAATCGCCATTATTCTGCTAAAGTGTCGTACAGTGAAGTTCTACTCTAAAAAAAAATAAAATTTCTAAAAGTTCTTTTGAAAAGTGATTTTTTTTATTCAAAATTAATTTTTTTAAAACCAATTTTATTAAGGATATTCTCCTTAATATTCATATTTTCTTCGGGGACAAATCCTTAAATAAATGTAAGTTTATTTTATTTAATTAAATTGGTTTCATAATTTCTAAATGAAATTTATAAAATTTTTAAGTAAATTAATTCGTTTTCTGTTAAACAGCTCGTAAAAAAAATTAATCTCTACAGAGACACTGGCTTTGCAAGGGCAGAATTTCTCAAATTTTAATTGGAGTAATATTCTTGCCAATTTTAAAAATAAAAGGTATTTTCTACTGACTAAAATAAAATTTTGGTCAAGATTTAATAAAAATTGTAAAATTTATAATTTTTCTAGAAATCTTGGATTTTTCACTATTTGGTGTGTGGTGATTTTTTGCGTTGTTTTTTTATCTAAAGGTGCCAATTCAATAAGGTAATTCTTTTAATTCAATTCCTCTCATATTTTTTTTATTTTTTTATATCAAATCTCATGAAATTAATTTTGTTCATAGATTTGGCACCTAATGGTAAATTACTAACAACAAAATCTAATTGAAGTTTAATCGAATCTCTCAAGAAGTTTTTTTTATAATCTCCTCAGCCTAGTTGATGTAAAAGAGAGTTTGGCGTCTTCAGTTGCGGTTGATCTTCAAGTCAGGCATCAGCAAAAGAAATTAATATTCGTGGTGTTGAACAAAAAAAAATATGAAAATCGTTAAAATCAGTGCTAAAAGTGTGTAGAATGGGTAAAAAAAAAAAAGGAACAAAAGAAATTATCAAAAGTGATTTTTAAATTAAAAATTTTCTTACAAAACTTCAATAAGACCTAAAACTAAAAAGAATTAATTAAAATTAAAAATGCACTAGAATTAAAATAAAATTTCCAATACCTAAAAAAAGTAAATACCAAACAAATTTAGAAATACATAAATGTTCTAAATACTAACAAAATATTGCACATAAAAAATGGGGAAAAAATTGCTCTAAAAAGGTTTAAAAAAAAATAAAAATATTCAAATTGTTAAATGTTTAAAATATTAAATTAATAAAAAGTGAATTATAATTACTTTAGAAAAAAAAACAAAAGAAGAAGAAAAAAATCAAAAACTCCGTAGTGCAAAAACAATATAAAAAGAGAGATGGATAATTTCTAAAAAAAATATGTTACACCAGGCAACAAATTTATTGAATAATCGTTTTTTTTATTAGAATTTTTTTTTAAATCGAAAATGTTTAAAAACTCTATGACAGATAAAAACCTATAAAAAAAAAAACATAGTGACATTAAAATCATTTAAATTATTAAAATTACTAAAAAAAAAAAAATATATGTTTCATAAATTAGAAATTTTTGCTAAAAATTTTCTAACGAAAAAATTTTAAATAAGTGAATTTTTGAAATAATATGTTGCATGCATAAATAATGATTAAATTATGAAATAAAGTGATAGTTTTTTTTTCAAAATGATAATAATTTCACAATACTAAATATTCTTTAATAAGAGTTAATTTTTAAATTTGGTGTTTCCCAGTGTTGAATGCCTTTTGGTTTTTTTAACAATACTCTTGTATAAATGTTAAAACCACATACACATTCTAACTCTTATATTCACTAGTTGAAAAATATATATATAGGCAAATTTGAGCTCTTGTTCTTGCTCTAGTTTTTTTTTTGTATATTCATCTGGCAATGACTCCTGTCTATTTTGTTTCTTCTCCATGCAATTGTATTACTCTTTAATTTAAATTATTTTTAAAAATCGTGAAATTATTAACATTTTAAAATTAATAAAATAATTATATTTTTTTTTTTTGTGAAAACGGAAGCGCGGCTAATAATATGAAATTAGTTGTTTTAAATTAACATCAAAACGAATACGACATTAGAGTTTTAAAAAAATAAAAAAATTAAAACATTTTAATTTTCTCTTAAAATGAGGCAAAACATTTCTTAGCAACATTTCTCTTTAACATCATTACATTACAGTACTCGTCAATTACAAACACATTATGAACCCTGAAAGATCTTTCATCGTTAAAGCTGTAACAACAACCACAATTGTAAGTCTGGTTTTTTGTATTTTTTTTATTACTCTTTTTCTCATTTAATTCCTTTTTTTACTCTCGGTGTTTATTTAAAAAAAATAAAAAAATAAAATAAAAAAAGACTTTTCGTTAAGTTGTTAATTTACCAAATTGCTTAACGTGACCGGCATAAAATCGTTTTGTATCTTTAACCAATGATTTTCTTTTCTTATTAATTAGAACGCTAAATTTTTTTAAAATATTTAATGAAAATTTTGCAAGTTAAACAAATTCAATTAACTTAATTTATATAAAATTTGTTAGATTATAAAATTTTCGCGGGTATAAATTTTGAAAATGCTAATTATAAATTAATTTTTTCTTAAAGTACGTTTTACCGGTAATTAATATGTTTTTACCGTTTTATTCCGTTTTCAAAATTAATTTAAAGATTCGTTGCTATAATTTAAATTTATTTTGATTTATTATTTTGTTTTATATTATTTATATTATTTATATTATATAATTATTTTTTTTATATTTCTTTATGGATTTTGGAAATTCTAATGATAAAATTAAATGAGATTTTAGCATTTAAATTAATGATATTATTAAATTGAATTACTTTTTAATTTTAAAATGAATTTTCTATTTATAAATAAAAAAATGTTTTGGGTTAAGATTTAAATAATCTGTTTGATTTTTAACTAGTCGGTAAAGGACTTGTTGTGACTGAGTCATGGGATCACAAACATATTTTATTTGGATTTTGTCTAGTCACTGTGATCATGGTAGGGTGGGCCGATTTTTGTCTTTTTACATCTGTTGACAATAATTTTTTATTTCTTTAGTGAAAATCTTTTTAACTCCGAACCTCAAATCTTTTCTTTCTTTTTTTCAATCTATTGCTCATTTTTTCTCCCCTCCTTCTCCAACCTTTGCACGCAAAACAAAATTTAATTTGTGGCAAGTTGATATGGATGCGATAGTAGCAACGAACCTACCCTCCGACGAGTAATAAGGCCGGTACTATTGCGTGCACCCGCTACATATGGCCTCCTCTAACACCTTTCAACAAAAGCACTCACCTTGTATGCTACATATAAATTTTTGGCGCCCAACGTGGGGCCCGAGCAATGATAAATTTTATTTTCGTTTCCAGCATTTGACTTTACCTTCAGTAATTCAAAAATTTTTGCTCGGCTTCATTCTTTATATTCTTCATATCTAATTTAACCTCTATTAACTTTCGTTTTAATTTTCAACCTTTTTTTTTAATTTGAATTTCTGGAATATTTTGGATTTTGTTTACGATTCATCCAGTTAGGATTTCATTTACAACCAATTATCTTTAGTTATTCAATTCTCTAGTTTCTATTCGTAAATTTTTAAGGCTGTTTTATCACTTCAGGAATACAGATTTTGGATATTCAAGCTAGAACTGGCCGTTGTTGTTAAGATAGTTAAATTAATTTACCTTCTCACACTGTAGAAGGATTAAAGGATAATAAGGATTATTATTCTTTCCATTACAGTGGCTATCTTCCTGTTAATTTTCCGCTTTTCTTTATCTATCCTTTCGGTTCTATATTATTTAGTTTTCCACAGAGAATTTTCACACAACAAGTCCAATTCGATAGTAGAAAAAATCAAACAGAAACTTATGTCATATAAATTTTTTTTTTTTGTAAATTTTTTTTTCTGTAATAATTTGTTCTCGGCTATAATTCAATACAATTATTTTATTTTTATTTTATTCGATTTAAAAGAAAGCCCTTGTATAGTTTCTAAAATAAAATTTAGATAATTAACTTTTCGTTAATTTTTGGTACCGTGTAAAAGAGACAATCAAATTATTTTTTTTTAAATTCTGTTTTTTTTTAAATCAAATTTTTTTTAATTTTTGTTTTTTCAAAATCCATATTTCATTATTTAAATTTTTATTATTTTCTTCTGAAACATCTTTGAAAGCGAACTGTTTTCATTTTTGTTTTAAATTCTTTTTCAGCAAATTTTTATTTTGTTTTCACTTTGGGTAAATATTGGGAATTTTTTTTTTCGGTGTAACTTTTGCTTTTGATATCCATAAAGTGTTAATTGCGATTGCATTCAAAATCGTAATTTTAGTTAGATTTTTTTTGCCTATAAATTTGAGTTATTTTGAATGAAATTAAATTTCTAAATCTCGTTTGAGTTCTATTTCAATTCTATTTTCAATTTTCTTTCAATAATTTTTTTTATAGATTTTTCTTCTAATTTTGCTTCAAGTTTTTTTTAATTAATTTTTTTATCGATTAATTTGTTTATTTTATATAAATATTTCTTTTCTATAAAATTTTTCTTTATTTAGTTTTTATTTTTTTAAGTCAACTAAATTATTTTTCTTTATTGATTCTTTGATAATTAAAATTTAATTTTCTTCTTCTGGTTAATTCTTTTTTTTCAAATCAAATCAAATCAAATTTATTTATTTGATTTAAATTATTTTTATTTAATTTTTCTTCTATATCTTTGATTAAATTTTTCTTCAAATTTAATTTTTTTTTTTTTTATAAATTTCTAATTAAATTTCCTAATTATATTTTTTCCAATCTATTTCAATTTTCAATTGGAGTTTTTTTTTTTAATTTATTCTCATTTTAATTTTGTAAGTTTAATTTTTTTTGTTAGCTTAGATAATGGAAAAAAATTCTTATTCATTTTTTTTATGCATAAAAATATCCCAGATAGTTCTACTTTACATTCTCTACAAGGAAATAACTTTTTTCTGTTCCACGAATACTTTCGTTAAGCAAACCAAATAGAAATCAAACATTTTTGTTGTTGTTGTTTTTTTTTTTAAAATTAAACTTCTGCTGCTTTTTCATTGCTAGTGTTGAACAATTTTTTTTTGTGGCTACTCTGGCGTATACTTTATTTTTATCAGCCAGCATACTCGTTATTTATGTTAACACAACATAACTCTTTATGTTAGGAGTCAACATTAATTAAAGAGTTGCCATTCAGAAAACTTTGTATTCGAGTGTATTATTAATGCATACATAGACACTTATGGTATATAACAATATTTTTTTTATTTCCGTTTCCGAATGAAATATAAATCGACTTTTATTTCATTGGTAATCGTTATTTGATATTTCTTTATTTTGATTTTAATATTTAAATTTATTAAAGCATTTAAGGGTGCTATAAATTTGTTCTCAGATTTTGTTCTTTCATCAGGAAACATATTTCTATTAAGCTTGAAGTGTTTTATTTTAAAATTTTTATACAAAGTTTAATATTTTTTCTTTTAGATTTTTATTGCGTAATATCTATAAAAACCTTTACTTTAGGTTGATTGAATTTTCGACGATTTTAGGGTGTATTTATTTGGCTAGAATTTTTTTTTAGATTTTATTGGGTCCTTTCCTTTAAAATTTTTATTCGTAAATTATTTTGATTTAGTACTTTGATTTTTTTTAAATGGGAAAGGAGGAGGATGCTAAAGCAGCTGCCGCTGCTGCTGCTGGTGCTGCAGGTGGTAGCAAATATCCGGTTTGCGATGCATGTCGTCAGCCTATATCTTCAAAAACTCTATTAGTTCAGACCTGCTGTAGTCACATATTTCATAAAACATGTTTAGCGACATGTCTGAAAACGAGACCTTATTGTCCTGTATGTGACACACGGGTTGTAAATGATCCTCCTGCTCCAGGTACTGGTCTTCCAACTCGTGCTCAGGATAAGACCAGACCGCCAAACCCTGTTGGTGACCAACATAACCAATCTTTTTCGATAAACGATTCCTTGGGACTCGCACCCCAGGCTACAGCTGCACCAAGTTCTGGTATCGCTGGTGACAATGCAGCTGGCTCAGCTGTTGTAAATCAGGTTGATTTAAATTCATCGGTAAATCAGAATGAGGCTCTTAGGGAAATGATTTCATCTATTGTTGCAGCGCAACAAAATCAGCTTTTTTCTGCTTTAATTAATCAGATATTTAACATTGAGGCCTGTTTATCATACAAAAGATATTCGGGTATGATTTTTTTTGTCGGTTTTGATTGCTTTCGGCAAGTGGGATCATCCTTTGGATTTTGTCCTTCTCAAAACCCCAAAGTCTGATTTTGGCTGGGGGGAATTTGTAAGGGCACTTGCCTCAAATTTTATTGTAATTTTTTTATATTTTTTTTATAGAAAACTTGTCAAGTTTTTGAAGTATTTCTTTTTATACATATTTTACACACATTTTATACACGTTAACATATTTAACACCGCCATCTATTTGTCATAGCTTCAAAATGCAACTAGCCAACACTATTTTATTTTGATTTTTTTTTGGTTTCTTTCTTTGTATTAACTCCTTTATATACTTGGAACGAAAACGTTAGATTTTCAATTTTGCAAAATCACGCCACCAAACCGAGGTTTCTTTTGAGAAAACGAAGATACAAATCGCCATTATTCTGCTAAAGTGTCGTACAGTGAAGTTCTACTCTAAAAAAAAAATAAAATTTCTAAAAGTTCTTTTGAAAAGTGATTTTTTTATTCAAAATTAATTTTTTTAAAACCAATTTTATTAAGGATATTCTCCTTAATATTCATATTTTCTTCGGGGACAAATCCTTAAATAAATGTAAGTTTATTTTATTTAATTAAATTGGTTTCATAAATTTCTAAATGAAATTTATAAAATTTTTAAGTAAATTAATTCGTTTTCTGTTAAACAGCTCGTAAAAAAATTAATCTCTACAGAGACACTGGCTTTGCAAGGGCAGAATTTCTCAAATTTAATTGGAGTAATATTCTTGCCAATTTTAAAAATAAAAGGTATTTTCTACTGACTAAAATAAAATTTTGGTCAAGATTTAATAAAATTGTAAAATTTATAATTTTTCTAGAAATCTTGGATTTTTCACTATTTGGTGTGTGGTGATTTTTGCGTTGTTTTTTTTATCTAAAGGTGCCAATTCAATAAGGTAATTCTTTTAATTCAATTCCTCTCATATTTTTTTTATTTTTTTATATCAAATCTCATGAAATTAATTTTGTTCATAGATTTGGCACCTAATGGTAAATTACTAACAACAAAATCTAATTGAAGTTTAATCGAATCTCTCAAGAAGTTTTTTTTATAATCTCCTCAGCCTAGTTGATGTAAAGAGAGTTTGGCGTCTTCAGTTGCGGTTGATCTTCAAGTCAGGCATCAGCAAAAGAAATTAATATTCGTGGTGTTGAACAAAAAAAATATGAAAATCGTTAAAATCAGTGCTAAAAGTGTGTAGAATGGGTAAAAAAAAAGGAACAAAAGAAATTATCAAAAGTGATTTTTAAATTAAAAATTTGCTTACAAAAACTTCAATAAGACCTAAAAACTAAAAAGAATTAATTAAAATTAAAAATGCACTAGAATTAAAATAAAATTTCCAATACCTAAAAAAAGTAAATACCAAACAAATTTAGAAATACATAAATGTTCTAAATACTAACAAAATATTGCACATAAAAAATGGGAAAAAATTGCTCTAAAAAGGTTTAAAAAAAATAAAAATATTCAAATTGTTAAATGTTTAAAATATTAAATTAATAAAAAGTGAATTATAATTTACTTTAGAAAAAGAAACAAAAGAAGAAGAAAAAAAATCAAAAATTCCGTAGTGCAAAAACAATATAAAAAGAGAGATGGATAATTTCTAAAAAAATATGTTACACCAGGCAACAAATTTATTGAATAATCGTTTTTTTTATTAGAATTTTTTTTATAAATCGAAAATGTTTAAAAACTATATGAACAGATAAAAACCTATAAAAAAAAAACATAGTGACATTAAAATCATTTAAATTATTAAAATTACTAAAAAAAAAAAAAAATATATATGTTTCATAAATTAGAAATTTTTGCTAAAAATTTTCTAACGAAAAATTTTAAATAAGTGAATTTTTGAAATAATATGTTGCATGCATAAATAATGATTAAATTATGAAATAAAGTGATAGTTTTTTTTTCAAAATGATAATAATTTCACAATACTAAATTTCTTTAATAAGAGTTAATTTTTAAATTTCGGTGTTTCCCAGTGTTGAATGCCTTTTGGTTTTTTTAACAATACTCTTGTATAAATGTTAAAACCACATACACATTCTAACTCTTATATTCACTAGTTGAAAAATATATATATAGGCAAATTTGAGCTCTTGTTCTTGCTCTAGTTTTTTTTGTATATTCATCTGGCAATGACTCCTGTCTATTTTGTTTCTTCTCCATGCAATTGTATTACTCTTTAATTTAAATTATTTTTAAAAATCGTGAAATTATTAACATTTTAAAATTAATAAAATAATTATATTTTTTTTTTTTGTGAAAACGGAAGCGCTGCTAATAATATGAAATTAGTTGTTTTAAATTAACATCAAAACGAATACGACAACAGAGTTTTAAAAAAATAAAAAAAATTAAAACATTTTAATTTTCTCTTAAAATGAGGCAAAACATTTCTTAGCAACATTTCTCTTTAACATCATTACATTACAGTACTCGTCAATTACAAAACATGCTGAACCCTGAAAGATCTTTCATCGTTAGAAGCTGTAACAACAACCACAATGTAAGTCTGGTTTTTTGTATTTTTTTTTATTACTCTTTTTCTCATTTAATTCTTTTTTTTACTCTCGGTGTTTATTTAAAAAAAATAAAAAAATAAAATAAAAAAAGACTTTTCGTTAAGTTGTTAATTTACCAAATTGCTTAACGTGACCGGCATAAAATCGTTTTGTATCTTTAACCAATGATTTTATTTGCTTATTAATTAGAACGCTAAATTTTTTTAAATATTTAATGACAATTTTGCAAGTTAAACGTAATTCAATTACCTTAATTTATATAAAATTTGGTATATTATAAAATTTTCGCGGGTTATAAATTTTGAAAATGCTATTATAAATTTAATATACTTTTTATTTAATTATACGTTTTATCCGGTAATTAATATTTTCGTACCGTTTTATTCCGTTTTCAAAATTAATTTAAAGATTCGTTGCTATAATTTAAATTTATTTTGATTTATTATTTTTAGTTTTATATTATTTATATTATATTAATTATTTTTTTTATATTTCTTTATGGGTTTTGAAAATTCTAATGATAAAATTAAATGAGATTTTAGCATTTAAATTAATGATATTATTAAATTTGAATTACTTTTTAATTTTAAAATGAATTTTCTATTTATAAATAAAAAAATGTTTTGGGTTAAGATTTAAATAATCTGTTTGATTTTTAACTAGTCGGTAAGGACTTGTTGTGACCGAGTTATGGGATCACAAAATATCTATTAGGCATTTATCCATTTATTGTGATCATGGTAGGGTGGGCCGATTTTTGTCTTTTTACATCTGTTGACAATAATTTTTTTTTCTTTCGTGAAAATCTTTTTAACTTCGAACCTCAATCTTTTCTTTCTTTTTTCAATATATTGTCTCATTTTTCTCCCCTCCTTCTCCAACCCTTTGCACGCAAAACAAAATTTAATTTGTGGCAAGTTGATATGGATGCGATAGTAGCAACGAACCTACCCTCCGACGAGTAATAAGGCCGGTACTATTGCGTGCACCCGCTACATATGGCCTCCTCTAACACCTTTCAACAAAAGCACTCACCTTGTATGCTACACTTCTGAAATTAGCGAAGTCAAATTTTCTCAAAACCGTAAAACCTAGAAATCAGTCTCGGTCGTGTCTACCGTATTCGTTGCGATAATACGGACTAATTTGGAGTTTTGTTTAAAACTATAAATTTTATACTTAGGAAATTAGCGAAGTCAAATTTTCTCAAAATCCGTAAAAAATCTAACAAAATATTTCCATAACTTTTAATACTATTAACTTTTAATATTAACATATTTTTAAAAAATGTTGGTCATACAATGTCAGCGGCAAGGGTTTTGCTATTTCAGAAGTGGCAAGACAACTATTTTTATAATATATTTTAATTCTGAGCCAATTTTCCGATGGAAAATTGTAAACTTTTGTCACTTTAAACTTCTATGAAACTTTTACACGATTCAGTTTCAAATATTTCATATATCAGTTCAAAATATTTAAAGATTTTTCACAAATTTTTAAAAAGGTGTATTTTTAATATTACTTTTTTATGAAGTATTTAATAAAACCTTAATGTGGAAAACTTAATTTAATTTTTTTTATTTAAATTAAGATTCCAAATTTGTGGATTAAAAAAAAAAAAAAATCAAATCCAATTTTTTTAAGAAAACGTAAAACGAATTGTATTTAAGACTTGAATTTTAACAACAAGGATGAACTTAAACTTTATTTAAACTTGAATTTCAGCGAAGTTGCTCATATGGTTCATGTCTGAGTATTTTTTTATCTAAAGGAAAATAAAAGATGGTAGCAAGAGAACATAGTACATTTTACCTTAAATTATATATGTCAATTGATCGTTGAAACATTTATAAACCTGGGATATTTTTAACAATTAGTTTTGCACGTTTTTAGTTTTGCACGTTTTTGAATAAACATAAATATAAATTATAGTTCTGCAATCATTTGTGCATACAAAAATATATTCAATAACACAAAATTTGTATAAAACTAACAAAAAAGGAACTTTTCTTTCGCTTTATTAATAAAATTTTTCTTCGATTTCTGCGGCAATATTGCCTTATCTGAAAAATTATCAAAAATCATTTATATAATATAAACTTGGTTTGATGATTTTATCAGAACTCAATGAAACGACAAACACAATTTCTTAAATTTCTTAATTAATAGTAATCATACGCTACCATGTATTTTTTTTTTTAATTTAAAAATTCCTTTAAAATTGCAACAATTTTAAAAAAATGCCTTAACAAATCTTACAAATTGAATAAAATTATAGAATTTAAATCAATTTGTAAACAAATTGAAAATAATATCTTATAATCATTGCTATATAATTTACTCTTTCATAGTATAAGTATTGAGTATATGAATGTCTGAGTTTGAGGTTTTTCGATTTATTTATTTATTTCCTAACCATTGCCAATGTCAATAAAAACTATAGAAATATAGAAAAACAGTTATTTATAAAACATATTTACTAGATTTACATACACATGGATTATAATTCAGTCTAAATGCAAAACTTTCAGTAGGTAGTCAGTCCTCTATACTGATGTGAGTTAGCACAATACATATACAATAGTTTTGTTTAAATAATTGCATGTTTAAGGTTTATTTAAGTCCTTGCTATAGTTTTTTTTCGCTTTGTTATACCGGGGGTCATAAAAATAGTTAGCTAAAGAAAAATGAAAAATAATAAAGAAAAAGTAGTTAATAACATAAAGAATATGGTGCTATTACTTTTATGAACATGCAAAGTTCAAGTTTGAAAAATCAAATAAGGAAATTCAATAAACACGAAATGAGTTAAATACTAAGCGAGTTTAAGTCAAAATCAAGTTCAAAAGCCTTGGAAATGGGGTTAATGTAAAACGAAATACACAGAAACATATAAGGAAGTCAAAAGTTTAATAACCCAGAAATGATACCAAAAAGTTAAGCTTAGGAAATTTTATATGTTTGAACTTTTTTAATTAAAATTGTTAAAGTGAGAATTTTGTATGTATTGTTGATATTTTAAAATTGCATGTTCATTTTGAATTGTCACAATACTAAAAATAAAAAAAAAAAAACAATTTTTAATAAAAGTAAGAGAAATATGAAAGACTCTTGTGAGAATCAGCGCTAGAGGGAGTGCCTCACTTTCGACCTAAGCGACTAGGTCATCATCATACTCAGTCTAATCGACCACCCGCAATTAACTCATGGCTTGATCAGGTATATATATCATCTAACTTATTGAAAAAATCAATGTTAATTGATTGATTACCCGAACAATATGAGTAATATTCGTCTTCTCTTAAAAGTTTAGCAAACAGTTTTACATTGTAAAGCTTTTTTAATTTACAGGGTTGCCAGTCCAACTGCTAATATTACCATTACTGGGAACGAATGAGGAATCCGGCATGTATACTAATATTTAAACACAACATATTCTAGCTGATTGTTTTTCCTATTAGATTTTAACAATTCATTGTACCCGTATGTTTAGTTTGATAATTTTTTATATATTGTTGATCTTTTAAAATTGCATGTCATTTGAATAGTCAGGTTTGTGATCATAATTAAAATGTTCTCCTCTTCTTTATTTGCCAATTCGATTTCCGAATATTAGCGTACAATACAATTGAAATAGATTATACACTCAGGGAACTTCTGCTTCAAAAATATTTAGTTGTTTAGGTTGTACTACAGTTTATTTATTTTTAATGTAAATGTCAGTCATTTGTATTACAAATTGAATTGTTTACTAACCTTATATTTCATTAAAAAAAAACCACATCAAATCACTGTTTTATGATTTTACATTATTTTTTTCATTAGTTTTTTGTTATTTAAAAAAATAAAAAAAAATAAATAAATTTGTTTTTATTTTTACTACCATGTGGCTCATTTTTACTACAATTGTTAGTCATTTTTCGAACATTAAAAAACACATGACAATGTTAGTTGAATTTAATGAAATGGAAGTCGTTCTTTCTTTAAGTGAAATTTCATTTGTTTTTAACTACATTTTCAGTGGTCTTTACCTACATAGTTTTCTAAGTGTATTACATCATTGCATGATAAATAATGTCATCATTTTTTTATAATTTCTGCAAAAGCGTCCCTATTTCACGCCTCGCTCAAGAGATTCCCCATATTTCGGTTACCAGTCCATTGTTGTATGTTGTTCCTCTAGTAGGTCTACCTTCAATCTTAGCAATGGTTTGTAAAAGCTTATATTTTGGTTTTTTCATAATGTGACCCAAGTATGCCGTTTTTCTTGTCTTTATAGTGGCTAAGAGCTCTCTATCACGGTGTACTTGTCTTAGTACTTCGTAGTTAGATATAAAGTGGGTCCATGGTATTTTCAGTATTCGTCGGTAGATCCACATTTCGAAGGCTTCCAGTCTTTTTACGTCAACTGCTTTAATAGTACACACCTACGTTGCATATAGGAGTACTGACCATACATATGTTTTGACGAAAAACACCGTGTATTGAATAAAACTAGTTCTAATCACAACAAAATTCAACCTGACGATAGATCAGTGGGCCTAAAGCGCTCTGTCTAACGTGAAGTGCGAGTGCATGTGGCATTTGAAATCAGTTTATCTATAACACGGTCAGTGATTGCACAGAAAAATTTCATATAGACGCAATCAAACAAATAAAAACATAACAAATATTACATTATTCAAAAAAACAGGGTCACTGACGAAGGTTCAATACCGGGAAACTGCGCAGTCTGATTCAGAAAATTGAAAATTTACAATGTAGTTATGATTTTTAGAAAATATACTCATTCTTCTCTACCACGCGTTTTACGAATCTAAGTTTTGTTTCAAGGTTAATGTCACACACAGAGAAATAAAGTGCCAACCGAATTGAAAAGCGTATTTTAATGGTGACAACTTATAAATTCAGTTAGTACAACGATATTAACAGTAGATTTCTGAATATTTTAGGTGTTGCAACATTTGTAAGTGTGCGTGGTATTAATTCTAGTATCGCCTCTGTCTTTTCTGGTGTCCCGCAAGGGTCCGTTATTGGGCCAATTTTGTTTTTGCTGTATTTAAATGATTGTGCTGATTCTTTGGATTTGCACTTGGTAAAACCGTTCATTTTTGCTGATGACATTCAGCTTTTATTTGGCAATTGCAGGGATTTCCCTGCTGTTTTGGAGACGGTTGTGAATTTTACACTGGATAGCTTGCATGATTGGATAATATTAAACGATTTTTCGATAAATGCTACTAAGACAAAGGCAATAATGTTTCGAACGGGTTATCGCAGAATTGCTTACCCTCGGATAGGAATTTCTGGAACCGATATAGAATATGTTGAATCGCTTAAATGTTTGGGTGTTGTAATTGACCAATATCAAAATTTTAGTGAACAAATTGATGTTGTTTCATCTAGGGTAACTTTGGGACTCAGAAAACTTTACAATTGTGGCTTGTATTTGCCTGTAAGGGTGAAATATATTCTTGCTCACACCCTTGTTGATGTCGCATGTTAATTACTGCCTTGAGGTTGATTCTGGTACTTTTGGGTATAATATAGTGCGGCTTGAGCTAATTGTGAAAAGAATTGTGCGGTTTGTATATGGAATTAGATTTCGTGATCACGTAACTAGTGCAGTTATTAACTTTCTCGGTTGCCCCCTAACACAGTATATAGAACTTCGCAATTTATTGTTCTTTTATAAGGTCATTAGATCTGGTGTACCCAATTACTTACGTTCTGAATTTATATTTTCTAGGTCTGAGAGAAACCCTCAGATAGTTGAACCTCTTATAAACTATACAATCTTTGAACGATCTTTACTTATTAGAACTGCTAGAAGCTGGAATTTTTTGCCTTTGAATTTACGTACTTTTACATTATCGTATAATGTTTTTAGGAACAGACTTTTGTCACATTTCCGGGACACTGTATGAATGAGTGTTTTTAAATTGTTTTAGGTCAGGCTTTCTCCAGTATGGACTTTTTACATTTCCTAGTTATGTTGAAACAGCTGAACCATATCCAAAAATAAAGTGTACAATTTTATAGCTATTGCTATCCTGTTCTAAGGATATTTTCGTATGTTACTATTTTTTTTTTTTTTTAATTTAACCAATACTCAGGGGATGCCCCCAACTCATGCAGTGCCTTGTATTGATCAGGAAAATAGGGTATGGGTAAGGAGGAAAGAGGGAGTAGTGCTTGTGGATATTTGATTTAAATTTTTCTAAATTGTAAGTAACAGGAAAGACTTCTGCGGGAAGTTGTTCCACATACGAATCGTTCGACTAAAAAACGAATGCGTCTCTGTAATGCGTTGTGCGAAACACAGGACAATCAACTACAAACGGATGTGCTTTACCAGATAAGCGAGTATTACGAATAAAAACTCGGGCTTGAGGAATAAGTTCACTTATCTCAGATGAGCACCTCCCATGGTAATATCGATAGATAAGTGTCACACAACCCACATTCCGGCGATGCTCCAATCAATCAATAGAGTTGGATACACTACTGTAATTGATAAGATTCACCGCCCTCCCCTGAACACGGTCCAGAAGCTTCAGAATAGACACTGAAGCCCCTGCCCATATATGAGAGTTGTATTCCACTTTCGGCCGGATATAGCTGGTATAAATAGTAAGGAGATCGGATGGAGTGAAGTAAGTCTTGCACCGTTTCAGAAAACCAAGACACATGAATGCCTCTTTCGACACTTGACATACGTGCTTATTCCAGCGGACATCACACTGTATTCTCATGCCCAGAACATCAAGAGTAACCGATTCCTCAATACATATACCATCCATAGCTGCAGATGACAATGTTAATTCCACAGCCCGTCTGTGGGTTAACATACAACATTGGGTCTTGCGTGCATTAAAATCGACCTTATTCGCGCGACCCAACTCAGAGAATGTAAAAAGGACTTGATTGAGTGTGTCATTCATGTTCTGCCGCATGCCCTCAATCTCCAAAGAGCTTGGCCTGTGATCGAATGAAAATGAATGACAAATGTTGCTGTCATCTGCAAAAGAGTAGATAGGGTTGCAGGTCTGACCAAGAAGGTCATTAATAAAAATAAGAAAAAGGGTAGGAGAAAGAATAGAACCTTGCGGTACCCCTGAATTTAGCTGAAACTCGTTTGATGAGACTCCTTCTAAAATAACACGTATAGTGCGGTCTTTAAGAAAACTCGTTATAAATCGAGAGAAGACTTTACCGACACCAAAAGCAACTAGCTTATTCACGAGTGCCAAGTTTCACACGCGATCGAACGCCTTGGAAATATCTAGAGCAACCACTTTACTCTCACACAAGATTTTTTTTTTTTATTATTCTCTAACATTTATTAACAATTAGTGTTTTCTATTTATAATGGCAACATATTAATTATGATCTCAAACCTGACTCTTCAAAATGTTAAAGAAATTGTTAAAGTAATCAAAAATAAGTTTGATATAATTTTTTATTAAAAAATAAAAATTATGTTTTTTCGACCTTTAATTGTGAGAGGGTCAAATAATAAATTTGAAAACAAAAAACTGTATAGATTATTTGTTAGGACAATATCCTAATAAGAAATATAGAGTATGCCTCGAAATTGAATAATTTACATTTTCATCAAAAAATAAATTTAAATTTAATTTTCTTTCACTTTTTAACTTTTTTCATGATTTTTGGATTTAAAACTTATATAAGATTTTAAATTCTTTTTAAACTTAACAAAAATATAATCTTTTATGTTATTTTCCCCTTGATTTAAAATAACAATTTAATATACCAGTTTTATGTTGATATTTTTTATTTTCACAAATCCCCTTAGTCGTTTAACAATATAATATTTTCTTTATTTTATGTTAACCCTTATTTTGCTGGTTGTTCTATATATTTTACCATACATAACATATTCTCTTAACATTAAACACCCCTCTAAGTTAATTTAACGTATATTTTATAGCTGATATGTGCATATTAAGAGGATTTTATGTAATATTTTTTAAGACATAAATATGTGAAATTCTTTAGAAACTCAAAAAACGAACACACATTTAGGTGACCCTATAATATATTTTGTATTTAGATTAACATTGTTATCAGCATTTTTTCTTTATTTATTTCCTATTTTTGCAAAAAAAAAAATTTAATAAAATTTAAATATTAAAATATTAGCAACGCTTTAGGCTAATTTATGATAGGAATTTAAGTGGATAGCCGGACGGCAGGATTTACCAGCAAAAAAAAAAAGCAAAAAGGACACTTATTATAAAAGGATTAAGGTCAATAGGGTTATATATTATAAAACAATTTATAATATGATTTAAAAGAAAAGAACTCAAAAATACACACAGAGAAATAACTGCCAACCAAATTGAAAAGTATATTTTAATGGAAACAACAACTAAATTTTCAACGATATTTACATTAGATTTCTGAATATTTTGGGTGTTGCAACTAAAATATGTTGAGTTTTTTTTTTTTTTTATATAATTCATTTATTTACAATCTGTTTTGCAACAATAAGCTAATTTTATAATCTTATTTTAACTTAACCTAGTCTGGATCTTTATCCAGTAAAATATCTACAAATTAATTAAATTGTAGGAGATCATTTTCTGTAAGGTAAATCTAATATATGAAATCTTTTAAGTCTAAGTCAATAGACTTCGGTTTCATCTAATAAGCATATTGCTAAAGGATTAGATGATTAGATTATATGGCACTATGCACCGCGACCAACTTAGGTCGTTTGTGCTGCCTAAAGTTACCCTAAAGATTCAAGCTACCTATAAAGCAAATAATCCTATTAGGCAAAATCTTCATAATGTCCGAAGGGGAGACAAAGCGATCGCCAAGAAACTTGTCACGCCTTTCACAAAGCCTCGGAAATTCGCAAGAACATACTCCGATGTCTCAGCTACCAGTTCGCAAAACCTACACTCATCCGTGTCCGAAAGATCCCTTTTGCGCAGGTGGTATCTGAGATTGCAGTGTCCAGTCAGGTAAGACACCAGGGTTCTCAAGTCACCCCTCCCTGCACTGGAAAAAGAGATTAATCTCTTAGCCGGTCATTGGCCAAGAGAGTTTTCCCAATAGAGAGAGAATTCTGATCCCTCCACGACCCGAGCTTCTCCCTAACATACCCCAAAGGTACACCACCAGAATGGTTCAGGGCCAATAAAGGGCCTTTGGGCCCCGCAATTAGCAAGACAATCTGCCCTCTCGTTGCCCTCATGCCCCTCGTGACCAGGAACCCACCCTAAGGTTAGCGAATTGCGCCCGCCTATGGAGGCAGCCTCCATTACAGAAATATGCAATGGTGGTATCCCCAGCATAACCCCCATGGCATCCGTCGGGCAGGTTCCGCCTGCCCCCGTTATGCCAATACACATAAGACGGTATATCCTCTTGAGAGCATCCCTTGCCCCTACCTGTTCAACCTATGGCCACCATGCCAGGGTTAACAATGGTGTGTAAACGACCAGTAGACCATCTGCGGCCTAGGATTACTATGAGTACTGAGTCTGTCTAAGTATCTAGTGGTATGTTTGTTTATCTCCTCTTTAACTGTTGGAATCTGTAAGGCTTTGTGAATATTGTTATTGTTATGAACCAAGGAGCGTTTGCTATTAATCTTAGTGTTTGGACTGGTATCTTTGAAGAATTTCAATATTTGAATTACTAGCGGTGCCCCCAAAGCTGTATTCCGTGAGTCCAAACAGGTTTCAATATCGTTTTGTAAAGTAAAAGTTTATTTTGTAGTGATAGTTCAGATTTGGAACCTAGTAGCCAATACATTTTTCTCGTTTTTATCTTTAATTGTTCTCTTTTGTATGTGTTTTTTTCCATGTGTTTGGTCGGTCGAGATGGAGACCAAGATATTTGACAGTTGTTTGTTTTAGGAATAACTGTACCATTTAAAACAACAGCTGAGACATTTCTTCTCTTCTTAGAGTAAAGTAATATGTGCGGATTGTCGGTATTTACTTTAATAATTCATTTCTCAACAACCCCTTGATATCAATTAGTTGTTGTTGAATCATTTCTGATGCAATGACAGGTGAATCATTCGCTGCTACCAATGCAGTGTCATCAGCATATGTTGCGACGGTTACATTTCATTGTAGGCATATCATATGTAATATGGTGTAAAGAGCAGGTCCTAGAACACTGCCTTGAGGAATACCCGCTTTATAGAACATATATCTAACATTCGCTTGTTAACTTTCACATAAAGAATCTTTTTTCTAAATAGGAATTAAAAAACAAATAATATGCAGCTGGAAGCAACTTTTTTAGTTTTAAATAGAATTCCCTGGAGCCATACTCGTTCAAAGGCCTGCTTCAGTTGAGTTAAGCGAAATTTGTTATGAAACTAGTGTTCAGTATTCCAAAGGACTGAACATTTGTAATAACTGAATTTGGAGTCGTATTAACTTTATTTCAGTTGGCCATTAAGTAAATTTTTCTCTGTGTGTAACAACTGAGTTAATATGACTGCCATTTAGCAATAATAATAACATTTTTATGAGGGAGTATGATTTATATTATATTTTTAGTATAATTAATAGAAATGTCAGGAATTGTATATTCGAACCTTAAAGCAGACATGGGCGGCGTCAATTACATTTCACAATCATTCACTTGGGAAATATTGTAATGTCATTAATAATTTCATACCTACGCTCACACTTGTGGGCTTAAACATTTCCTTAGAAAATTTGTAAAAAATGTAATACCAAACATGGGGATTAGTACCAATGTCTGAGGATTTAATTACAGGGCAATTACCTAATTACACCCAATTACATGTAATTATACGTACAAAAGTAATTGACCTGTAATTAAATGCACAAATATTGGTATTTATGTCCCATGTCTGGTACTGACAAAATTCAAAATGTCCATGGAAGTGTGAGCGTAGGTCTGAAATTATTAATTTCACAAGTAAATAATTGTGAAATGTAATTGATGCCGCCCATGTCTGCCTTAAGTATAAAAATCTTTTCTTATTTTGTATATATAATCTCCTATTCAAGCATTATAAATTTATGTAAAACAAAACATCTCAAATTAATAAAATGTAAAAACCTTTTTTTTAATTCTCACAAAAGTGGGTTGATTTGGTTGGGATGGTTGAGAAATATTGACAAATTTTTGGGCTAATTTTTATTAATTTATTTTTAATTATTTAACTGAATGTGGAAAATTGAGAAACTTTAAATTATAAATAGATTTTTTTATGGAGGAATTTGATGAAAACTAATTTATATTCATTTTTTTAGGCCGCCGATTGCTGAATGTCCTAATAACATTTAACAGAATTAATTGAAATTTTTTATGGGAAACAACTACAAATATGTTAGTTAAAGTCCAGTTAGTAGCTAACTGAATATTTGTGAAAATTCAGCTTAGTGTTAATAAAATGTATCCATATTTTATAATATTTTTTTATTTTATAACTGTGCTTATTTTTGGAAAAATATTCCAATTGAATATTGTCCATATCTAATATTAAAAAATGTGGTAGTTGTAACTACAATGCGTGTGCTGAATTATATAATAAAATTCATCATACGCATTTCAGTTCTAACTAAGCAAATTTTTGAATATTTGATATAGACAATATTTGACCAATGTTATTCTCCAAAAATCAATCAATAAAATGTGAAACATTTTTAAAATTTTTCGAAAAAGTGGGCGCGAAAGGCATATTTATATATTTAAAAATGTTGCTCTCATTTTAATATATTAGTTTTAATTAGAAGGCACCGGAAGTTCATGCAAATACATGTGTTTTCCTTAAGTCTAAGAAAAGGATCAACAAAATATATTTGCGAATCAAAAAGTTTGTATTAAATATTAAAATGGCATCGATTTTTATGTGCATATTTTTGCACATTTTGCTAAACATAATATTTTTGTAAATATTGCTACATACTACATACTTTATTTTACTTATTTTGCTTTAAATGCATATTTATATTGCATATATTTACTTAATTTGCATATTTTTATTGTATTTTACAAAAAAATTTACAAAATCACTTTTAATAGAAGAAGAACCCGAGCCCCTTAAATGTTCTCCTTAATTTTATTTGCAAACTGCGGTTTTTTTTCTTAAAATATATACAGATGTGAGTGGTTTTTTAAAATGATGTGTTTTTAATAAAAAAATAATTAAAATTTTGTTGTTAACTGTTCAAAACGTGTGCAGAGAATATATTAAACACAATTTATGTAAATTTATTTATTTAATTAAAATTTATTTAAAAACAATTTATTATAATACAATTTAACTTAAAAATTGAATTTAGATTGCTAAAAAATAAGAAATAAATAGTGAAACATGTGGTAGAGAGGAATGAGTGTATTTTCTAAAAATCATAACTCCATTGCAAATTTTCAATTTCTGAATCAGACTGCGCAGTTTCTGGTATTGAACCTTCGTCAGTGACCCTGTTTTTTTTTTTAAATAATGTAATATTTGTTATGTTTTTATTTGTTCGATTGCGTCTATATGAAATTTTCTGTGCAATAACTGACCGTGGTATAGATATAACTGATTTCTAATGCCACATGCACTCGCACTACACGTTAGACAGAGCGCTTTAGCGCACTGATCTATCGTCAGGTCGAGTTTCTGTTGTGATTACAACTAGGTTTTATTCAATATACGGTGATTTTTTGTTCTTGCATACATAATATCAGAAGTACAACTCCAACAACACAGCAGTTCTATTTGTAGAAACTTACCTCACTCTAATGTCCACTGTTTTCCCATATGTTGTAAGTGATTTTAGATAATATATATTTCAAGTTTTTCGTTCATATATTTTCGTTTATATATTTACACTCTTTTCTTTGCATGAAGCTCCTGTCCCTGATAATAAGGTAACTGAATTTAGAAATGCTATGGAGAATTTGAGGAAAATAAAAATTGGTAATTTTTTAGTGTACTCTGTATTCTTACAGAGTAACTCAGCTTCGTTTGAAGAAAATATTCGTTGAATACTGTCCATATCAAATTTACAAAAATTTTACTTTTTTAGAACTATAATGCGTATGATTAGACATGTAAAAAAAAAATCAACATACGCATTGCAGTTCTAACTAACAAATTTTAAATACAACAAAATATGTTATTTATTTATTAATTATGTTATTAAATATGTTAAATGTGAAGATATTTCAAAGACAAGCCGATAGAACAGCGATATAAATCTGGTACAAGAAGACAAATGTTTGAATAAAATCGCTTTTAAAATTTTCATTTCGGTCTTCATGTATCTGTGGTAGTCAACTACCGTTATATGAAAGGCATTGAATGCCACAATATCTCCTAAATTAATACAAAAAATATATATTTATTAACAGGCACGTAGCTAGGGGAGTTAGCAAGGGGGCTAGAGTTTAAAATTAAAAGTTTTGTTGATTCAGCTAAAAGTTTTATTGAATTCGGTCCTATTGAGGAAATTGTAGTAACAATTAATATAATTTGTAACTATTTAATTGATATTATTTTCAATTAGAGTTTTATTCATACTTATTAAAATTAATTGAATATTGTTTTTTATTTCAAACAAATTTTTAGTAAATACTATTTAAATAAAAAAAATTAAATATCCAAAAATTGTGAAAAAATTGTGAAAAAATTGCTTAAAATCAAAAACAAATCGCCAATGTTACAAAATTTAAAAAAATCACCAAAAAAAATCGTTAAATTTAAAAAATTCGAAAACATTTGAAAAAAACTGTCAAATTTGAAAAAAAAAGCTAAAATTAAAAAAGAAGCTTCAAGGACTTTGGTACAAATTATAAAGTCGTAATCTTTTTTCAAGTGGCTCAAGTCTAAAGGATTAATAACGTTACGGCAAAACCCGTATTCGACGGTAATTATTTCTGCAAATATTTCGGATTTTAATAAAGTTTTAAAATCAAAAACCGGATACAACTATAGCTTATTTTGTATATTAGTATCAGTTCGATATAAATATATACCGCTATTTAAAATCGGTTGAAATTTGTATCTTGCAATTATTCGAATGTAATTTAATCAGATATTATCAATTTAAAACTAAACTAATGCAAACTTATATAATTATATGGGCCCATTTCTCGGATAAACTGTATTAAGACTTATATTAAATTTCGTATGATTATATAAGCATCATATACATTTCTATTTAATCGGGTCATTTAAAGTCGAAAGTTTCTGTGTGCCCTAGGGTTATAACTTTTGACTTTTTTTTTAAATTATCAAATTTTTAGCTACGCTACCCTTATATTGGTCCATAATAATATAAAGCAACGCAATTTTATTTTTTCGCGGTTATTAAGAAGTTTTCCGCATAATCCTCTTTTTGTTTAATTAAAACTAAAAATTTATATTTAGCTAAAACTTTAACGGTAATTAGACGTAATAACGATGCATATCCAACCTAAAGGACAAGAACGTTTTCAAAATTTGACGTGTTTCGCGAATTTTTATAAAACAGATTAAAGCGTTGTTTTGCGCTATAGACATCAAAATTCGAAAAATAACTATAACAATACGTAAAAGTTATTTAAAATATGTTGTGCAGTATTATTAATTCAACTATTACAACTTTAAATGTTCAAACTTGAAAAAATGCATTTTAAGAAAATACCACTTTATACAGGAAATTTTTGTTTCAAAATTACATGAAAACAATTATTTATTACATTATTGACCTTTACGTGCAGATAGTAAAAGTTTTAGCAAACAAAAAGTTGTATCCCTAGTTTGCACATATTTTTTATAAGTTTCCCCGGGTTACAAAAAAAATACATAATCAACAATCCCATCCCCCCACAATCCCATTGGAATAAATTCCAAGCTACGTGCCTGAATATCATCCGCTTTGTAAACCTTTTCATCTTCACCACCATACTAATTCAACATTACATTTAAGCTTTGACATCAGGAGGCCAGATGATTTGATAAAAGATCGGCATATTAAAACAAAAACCGGCATTATCGGCACTTTGATTTAAATAAATCGGCAAATAAAAATACCCATTTAAATCCAATAAAAACATATTTTTAATTAACAAAAAAATAACAAAACAGAACAATTCAACATTAACTATGTTAATAACATATAAAATAACATAAAAATCAAAAAAATAAACGTTTTCCAAATAAATTGTAGTTATTTAAAAAACATATTTTATAAATACATATTTGCGTTTGACATTTTTATCAAGTCTTTTTTTATATCAGCATCGAAACAGCTTGAATTATTATATTTTATATAATCTTTAGAAAATAGAATTGCCTGTAAAGATTAATTATCTAGAAAACATAGAAACTTTGTTTTGTTTAGGTTGACTTGACTGAAAATTCTTTCCACATTTGCGGAAGACACTGCACTGGAAATGCACCTGACGTTTTTAAATCTTAAATTGTTGTCAAAAAGCTTGCAAATTTATTTCAAGTCCTTCAAAAATTTCTTCAAAATTTAAAAAATTTTAACTCTCTGAACTCAGAGTCTAAAATTTCTTTTTCTTTTTCAGAAATAAAGCTATGATAAAAAAAACTGCTGGCTTTTTTTTGTTTTGTTTTGCTTCTTTCATTTTTCATAGCTGGTTATTTTTCAAACAAAGATTTGTTAAACCTTCACACACACAACACTGCATATAATTTTAAATAAACCTCACCCCTTTTGTAAAAAAACGCTAACTTATTAACAGTTGTCTCTTTTCAATGTAACAAGTATTTCAGTGAATTTATAAATTATACTAAAATAAATAAAGTTACCGTGTTTTAAAGATTTATCGAAAAATCGACATTTTTTGAACAAAAATCGGCAAATCGGCACTTTGATAATTTTGAGGCAAACAATCGGTAAAATGCTGATAAATTGTCTAATATGGCAGGCCTGTTTGATATACACTCCTAATTACCTTTGGTTAGTTTTCGCATCTGGCAACACCTTTAGTGACACATTTTTTCAACTCGTGAAAATTTTAATCAAAATTGTAGTGCTAGTATAAAATCTTTATTAACTATTTTAATTAACAAAATTTACAAATTTTTTAAATTAATTATTTCACAAGTCTTAAATATAGTGTTCAATATAAAAGTTAACGAATGCAAGTGATTTTATCCAAATATGACACTAATAAGTTGAGGCTGCCTCCCGGGGCCAAGTGTATTTGTTTTGTTGATTAAACGGTTTTTATATATAAAAAAATACAATTTTTTTTAAATAATTTTATTAAGTGTTTCAATATCGATAATTAAAATTGAAAAAAAAATTGGCTCCGGCAAAGCAAATTCATTGAAATTGAAGAATAGAGCCTTCTCTGGCCAAAGTATTGTGTTGTTGTTTTTTTTTGGTTTATTAGAGCAAGTGTTAAAAAAAAAGAAAGAAAGAAAAAAGAAAAAAAGAAAAAAAGAAAAAAACAACAAATGACACCACTAGTATGGTGATTTGTTATTGTATTGTTAGTGGTTAACAAAATTACTAGTAATATTTAAGCTGAATATTATGAAATTATTTTGCAATTACTATTTAAACAGAAGCACTGGAGGGTGCTTAAGGAATATGCATACACTGCAAAAGTTTTAAGGTAATTATATTTTATTAGATTTAATGATCAAAATACTCTTAAACACTTTGTCTCGTTTAATATTATAATCCCTATTGTTATGTTTAATTGATCCAATTTTAAAATTGTAAGGGAATGTTCGATAATATGGGCTTAAGCCTGGTTTTTCAGCTTTATAATAAAAATGTGGAATATTTTAAATACATCAGCTTATAGGCCAAATTTTTTATTTTTCAAAAAACTGAAAAGCTATTTTTAGCGATCATGCTTCCTATAGTGAGCCTAAATATTTCAGCAAATATTTTCTCTGATTTATTTCTAAAATATTTTAATATACGATTAATTAATGATCGACCAGCCGATTGTGGATTTTTGAACTTAATTGAACACGATACAAGTTTTGATTATTTAGCTAATTAAGTATTTTACAAGTCTCTAAGTTACGGCCGAAATGTAATTTTACACATTTTCTCATATTTTTACAAAATTTTGCGATACCCAGTAATGTGTTGGTATACTAAAAATTATTACTCGATATTTTCAGACAAACAAATATATAAAAAACCCTGATAGAAGAAAAAATCAAGAGTAAAATGTTTCCCAGCTAGCAAAATTAGGACTTTTTCAAGGTTTCTTATGCTATGACTCGAAAATGAATGAAATAAAACACATATTTTTGAAGTTTCAAAATATTATTGTCAAAAACTACAAATTTTTTTTTGGACAAAACTATGAGCATTCCAAAAAGAATCATAAAACATACAAAATTTTAAAAAAATTATTAAACCCAAGTAAATGCCTCAGATTTGACTTAGAATTTAATTGAATTTGAATATTTTGTGAACAATTCAAAAAAGGCTCCAAAAAAGATTTTTGTGCAAAAACTCAATTTATGGGGCGTTCCTCAAAATAAAAAAAAATATATGACCGCCTCTGGAATTAAAAAGGAAATTTTTTTCTTATCTGACCTGGCGGTCAGATAAGGCAGGGTTAAATAAAAACTTTTAAAAGTTGACCGTTTCTGTGTGCATTAGGGTTATAAACTTTTGAGTTTTTTTTTGCAATTATCAAAGTTTAGCTACGCTATCCTTATATTGGTCTATAATAATATAAAGTACACTCAATTTTATTTTTTCGAGGTTATCAAAAAGGTTTCCCGCATAATTCTCTGTTTGTTTAATTAACTAAAGATTTATATTTAGCTTAAATTTCAACGTAATTAGACAATAACGATGCATATCCAACATAAAGGGAAACAAACCTTTTCAAATTTGACGTGTTTCGCGGATTTGTATAAAACAGATTAAAGCGCTGTTTTGCGAGATATACATAAAAATTATCAAAATAACGAACACAATACGTAAAAAGTTATTTAAAAATATGTTGTGCTTCAAAAAACAAAAAAAAAAACAATGCATTTTAAGGAAATGCGCTTTATGCGAGAGGTTTATGTTTCAAATAACCTGAAAAAGCGGGATCTATTATCAATACATTATTGCCCATTACGTTCTGCTAGGTAAAAAATTTAGGAAAAAACACTAGTGTCCACATATTTTTATAACTTTCGCAGGGTTACAAAAAAAAAACATAATCAAAATAAAAAATCGAAAAATACCCCCCCATCACGCTGCGAAACAAATTCTAGTTACGTGCCTGTTTATAAAATATTCTACAAAAAAAACAACAGCATAAATTGCTATTGATACTTCCCCCCCAAATTGATAACCTTTACAAAATTTTGCACTATTAAAAAAATAAATTAATAGTATTTTTGTATACGAAATTAATGTTAACGAGAACATTTAAAAAATAACAGGTACGCAAAAATTGTTAAATGAATTTTTGCAACAGCTTTCAAAATACAATTAAAATATTCGCCTTCTAAACTTAAACTCCCCTATAATTTAAACAAATTGTAATATCAGGGTTGTTCTGTTTTTTTAAATATTTAAAATACTATTATTTTGAGTAAAAAAATAAAACTCAATCAAATTTAAAACATCTGCTTAATAATATTTTAGTTTAAATAAATAAATTGTTTTCCTTGTAGCCATTTCTTAAATGTAGAAACAGAAAAGTAGTTCATTGCACTTGACTTTTGAATGGAAAAATATTTTTTACTTTATTATACTCAAGCATACTTTTCTGTATTTTATATAAACCATTTTAAACATGGTAAAAGTCAGCCACAACAACAAAAAATAAAAAAATCTGTGACACTGTGATAGTCATGCTAAATTGATAATAGTTTCACTGCATACCAATGTTGTTTCGCAACTTAAATGAAATGCAGTATTTTGGTTTACTTAAGCATTATATATATTTTCTTGTTTAAATAAGAAAAAAAGAAAACTTTTTAAAAATGATGAAGAAAGTAAAAACTATTTAAAAAAGAAATACCAGAAAATCTCTACAATGATCAGTTTTGTTAGATTGTTAGTCTAAACATTTGCATATTTTTGGGGCGTCTAACATATTAAAACAACAATTTGAAATGTCGATGTGGCAAGAAAGTAAGTGGAGGAAGAATTATATATTTAATATTGTGTTGAATTTAGCTCATGTCACAGTGATTATAAATGGTTGTAAGAGGAGAGTTGCTAAGATGAAAAATCTAATGTTTAGTGTAAGTGTGGCATACTTTTGGTAGCAAATTGTAATGCATACTTTTAGGTAGGTAGGTTTGTAGGGCGTTGTTTAAATGTTGGCCTTGTAGCTTATGTTTACTTTTGTTTTATGTATACAATTTTAAAATATGTATAATATTTTATGTTTTATTTTTTTTGCTTCTCTTTGTTCTTATGATCATGATGCAAGCTGCTACTGCATCATGGCAATATTTACATTTACTGATGCGACTTTATTTTGTGAACTTTTCATTCCATTTTTTTTTTTTTCTTTATTGTATTTGTTTTGTCATATTTTGTGGACAATAAATTATTACTTTTATGATATTTTAAAATGTTTTAAGGTAATATAGGCTTTCAGAATAATAAAATTTTGGTAACAAAAAAAAAAAAAAAAACAAATTAGTTAAATATAAACCAATATATTTAATAGGCATAATAAAATTTTGAATCACGATAATTAAAACAGTTTGTATTATTGAAATTTTAAGCACCCCGCTTAAAAACCAACAGATGTGAAGGGAATTCAATTATTTTAGAGATAAAAAAACAACTGTTAAAACTGACACTTACTCTTTTAGTAGATAAAACAACTTTTCATTATGAGCACAATTATTTCAATATTAATTGAAGGATAACTTGCAAATTTGCAGGGCAAATATACCGGAAAAACAAAAAGTTAACATAACTAGTGAAATTGTTATTCTTTTCGAGTTTATTCACACGATTATTAGTTTAGCTTTCGATTTTCATTAATTAATGTTGGGATTATTGTACTACTAAGGTCCCATGGCGACCAGCGAACAAAGTTTCTGATATATGAAAAAAAAAAAATTAATTTAATTTGAGTCCAACAACTAAATTCTAAAAAAATGTTAAAAAATTTCTAGAATAGTAGAAAAATATGCTATTTTTAGTTTAAATTAAATTGCAATATCTCAAAAACCATTTGTCGGATTTCAAAAATTTCAGTATGCCGAAATTTATAAAAAAAAAAAACCTGCCCGCGGGGCTCTACGGAGTAAGCTTTCTAATTTTTCTCAAATTCGCACAACATAACTTTTAAGACTAGTGCTATAATAATATGAACAATAAATTGAAATTATCCGAAAAAAGTGTAACTTCAAAACAAAAAATGGCACTCTAATGGACATTAAAAATTTCAGATTGAGAATTAATGGTATTTTTAAAGTTGGAGAATTAAAAAAAATAAAACTTGAAACTTAAAAGAGTTTTTTCATCCATTTTATATTAACATGCAAACTTTTTTCCATAAATTTAATACAAAAAACTTTAATGTATAAGGGCAACCAAAAAACAGCTCCAAAAACAGTATTTCAAGCGCTTAAAAAAGCTCGAAAAAACAGTCGGAATGTGGGTTGTTGTGACTTTGTTCTAAAGATATTATCATGGCAAGTGTTCTGCTGAGATAAGCCGAATCATCCCGAGGGACCGGGTTCTCTGTTTGTACTACCCGCTTGTCAAGTAGATCTCATCCGTTTTGTTGTCTATAGCCCGGCAAATCGCACAACGCATTACAGAGAAAATTCGTTTTTCAGTCGCACTAGCCGTATGTGGAATTGTCTCCCTGCGGAAGTCTTCCTTGAAAATTACAATTTAGAAAATTCAAGTTAAATGTCCACAAACACTCCCTCTTTCCTCCCTCCCCATAACCTATTTTCCTGATATCAACACAATGCAATGCATTAGTAGGGGCATCCCCTGAGTACTGGTTCAAAGTAAAAAAAAAAAATAAGGCGATTAAATCTGAAAATAATCCGTTTAATTTAGAACTAAACCGTTAAATTTCGTAGCAAATCAAAGAGAAATTGTTAAAAAAAAGGCAAAAAAATAGATAATATTTACAATATATGCAAATTTAAGTAAATATCAAGAAAAAAAGCTATTAAAACAAGCATTAACAAATATAACTTAAAATTTCATAATTTCATGATCAGAACTTGTATTTGGTCTAAATAATTCTATCCTTTCAAATAAAATATAAGTTCTAGGCTTATTTTTTGTGTGGCTTATTAATTTATAATTAAAGTCGTATGAGTAATATAATATATAAATAAAAAATATTACTCATACGACTAGTAAAAGTACTATTTTTGGTAGTAAACAGTTTTTTTTTTTTTTTTTGTGTTCTAAAAGTTTTTATTATATAAAATTGCTAAAATCATTAGCAAACTATATCTTGCATTAATTACACATTTGTTTCGGCACTTGTATATTTTAAGCAAATATTTAACTAAAAATCTTAAGAAATTATTTTTATGTTTTAAAGTATGTGTTTAAGTATTAAGTATTAATATACTTCTAAACTGTTTTTCTTAAATTTCATACCAATTTTTTTTATTCTTTTCATTTTAGGTAAGTCATAATAACATCTTTAATTGCCTCCCAAATAATTTGGTAAGTATACGTATTTTATAAGTATACGTAGTTTGATTATAAAACTAAGTATATACATATTAAAAATCAGGTTTATTTTGATGGAAAAAGAGTTTGAAAAACATCTTTGTATTTTATATATTTTAAAGAAATTAAATTGATTTTTAAACTATTAAAAATGTTGCATACCTCTTGGGATTATAAATTTCACATTATTCAAACAGATTGAATAAGAAATTCTTAATTTTTTGAACATTTGAACAAAATTTGAAAATTTTTTAATTCAGATAAGTGCGTATAGGCGTATTATATTGAAGTGCGCAGAAACAACTGAAATCGAGTTTCAATTACATATTCGTTAACTAAATTAAATATTTATTGAATTCGGTCGTATTAAGGAAATTGTAGTATCAATTTTTTTTTTTTTTTTATTTAAAATTTATTTAAAATTTAATTTATTTACCTTAATGTCCTTGCAAAGCCTCGAGGGCTTGTATGCAGGTAAAATTTAAATATTAAATTACATAGAGCATTCGCTGCTGTATAAGAAAACTTAAATAAGTTTTTAAATATTGAAAAAGCTTTAAGTGTATGTTACAAAAGTTTCTAGTTTCATTGATTTTTAATAAAAAAGTTTTTAATTTTTTTTTCTTTTGTGAGTATTGATTGTAGTGTTAAATATTTCACTAGGGCATTTTGTTTGAAAATTGTTGGTAAAAACTACAGATAAGATACTTTTTTCCGTAGTGATTTTTGTTTCTTTGTACACGGTATCTTCCTACGACGTTCATTCTGGTCTGGCTATTCTTATTAGAAATCTGGAATCATTTTAGAATTCGATCGATAATGTAATATTGTAAATGCTATTAAAGCTTTAGGATTTGTAATTCTTTAGCCAATATTGTTAGTTAAAGAATTGGTGTTATTTGTTGTACGATTTGTGTTGTTTGCACGATCAGAATCATTTGACATGTTGTTTGTTGTTGTAGATGTTGTAGATGTTGTTGCTATGTTGATATAATCACTTTTTGTAAGTCATTTACATTATTTGTAGAGTTGTAATTGTTGTCCAACATTATTTACTACATTGTTGTCATTATTTGGAGTCATGTTGTTTGCTAGAGTGATGGTATGTATTTTGTTAGAGCGGTGTTGTTTTTTAGTATTTTAAGCAGCGAGCCTGTGGTACACTAAATCAGAAGCGGTTTCTTCACTCCAGATGTTGTTAATTTTAATAAAATATTTTCTAAGTGTAAGGTAGGTTTTGAACCATTCTATACAGTTTCCACGAATTCCGATTCTTTTTAACATTTCTATTAATTTGCAATGCGATAAGGTATCGAAAGCTTTGCTAAAATCTATGAACAACGTTAGGCAGTGCTGACTTTACTTAATTGCTCGTTTATGTAATTTTGAAAAAATGCAAAGAAGCATATTTATATTTTTTCCTTTTTGGAATCCATATTGATTTGTATTATTTATTTGATCTTTAGTTGTTAGTCCGGTCAACCTGTTTGCAAACGACTTCTTCCCTTATTTTTTCAATAACAGGTAAAATTGAAATTGGTCGATAATTATTAAACTCCGGTTTTGTACCATTTTTATAAATTGGCCGAACATAAGACACTTTGTGTATGTCAGGAGTAGTTGCATTGTGTATTATAAGGTTGATAAGTTTAGTTATAATAGGAGTCATTGCTCCTGCATTGTTCTTCAGATCATTCGATCTGATTCCATCATGTCCCGCACTTTTTTTATGTAAAATATCTTTTACATTTTTTTTTAAAATTAGTTGCAAATTTATTGCAAATTTCCGTTAAATTTATGTTTTTAAAGTTTTTGAGAATTATGTCATCAGCATTATTAGATTTTCTGCCAATTATTTCATTTATGATTTGCCACGTTACTCGAATATTGTATTTATTTTCATAAAATTTGTTTTTGTAGTAAACATTTTTTTCATAATTTCGTTGTTTATTTAATGTAGTTCTGTATTTTTTATATTCATTTTTATAAAATTGATAATTTCTATTGAGTGGTGACCATTTTTTTTATAAAGTTTATCTCTACACTCAAATAAAAAAGTTAGTAAAGTCAGCAAAAAATTTTACTGAGTCAGCAAAATTTTAGTCAGGAGGGTGCTTGCAAAAAAATTGCTAATGTCAGCAAAATATTTTGCTGAAAATCAGCGAGCTGATTTTTAGCAACAAAATTAGTAGATTCAGCAAAAGTTTTGCTAAAACTTAGTGGATTAGAAATTTAAAAAACCCTTGCTAAACATTAATAAAATTTTGCTGAATATTAGTAGACTGAAAAAAAACTCAAAAAATTTGTAGAAAACTTTTACTTTAGTTAATTTATTTTGCTGAAAATCATAAAATATATTTTTGTGATTCTTTTTAAAATAATTTACAATACGTTACAAAATATAAAAATGTTCATTCTCCCAAATTGACGACATGAATTAATGTAATAGTAAAAACAATAGAAATAATTATATATAACATAAACAAAATTATCTTTCAACGACAATGCCGCAGAAAATTATAGAAACGAAACGAAAAAATAACAAAATGCAACATATACAAGCCGTTTTTTTGCAATAAGAAGAGGGAAACATAAAAATTTACCTAAGATGTATGTATGTCTTTGTCTTTCGCTTTAGTCTGTCTACCTGCTGTTATTTGTTATCAACTTGGCCACTCAATTTGACTACAAATACACATTTATTCTTTTTTAAATTTAAATTTTTTATTTGTCTTTTATTTAATTAATAGACAATTACTTTCACAAGCCGGTGAAAATACAAAATTTAAGTTGTTTCAATCCACAATTTTGTTTTATGTATTAAAAACAGATATAAAAATCTTATATGGTTGATTTTTTTATGTCTTACTAGAGATGTACTTTTTAATATAATTTTCCTCGTCCTTTTAATCTGGTTGTCGTTCACACTATTGATGTGCTAATCAGCACAATTTAGCAAAATAAATTAGTAAAACATTAGTAAAATATTAGTAAAACATTAGTTCAAAACAGTTAAGTGCTGACTAAGTAACTAAAATTTTAGTTTAAAACATAATTTTAGCAACAAATTTGCTGAAAAATAGTATACCTGATTTACAAGATGTTTTACTAACTTTTCTACTAACTTATTTTTATGAGTGTAGTTTTACAGTTTTTAATTAAATTTATTTAAGTAAATTGATTACATTTTTCAACTTTCTCTTAAATATATAATTTTTTTATATTGTCATAACAAATATTTATTGACTTGTTTACGTATTATGTTGTAAGACATTGTATATTTTTTTTTAATAAAAAACTAACAATCAAAGTTATTGTTTATTGGAATATATTGTAATTTATACGCATACGCAGTATATTTGAAAGAATTGCCGACGAATGGGGAGGTGTTCCTCCCCAGTGAAGTCAAGTATAAAGACATAATATTTAACAATTGATTTTTAACACTATTTTGAACAATATAAAAAGCGTGTGATAGATAACCTTTTTATGATTTTTGTTAATTTAACATTTTCCCCAAATGTTTTATAATATGAAAGAAACTAAATCTTAACTATAAAAATAAGCCATTATCTGGGCTGCAGAAAAAAATTTTTGAAATGGTTATTACCTGGTAACCTGGCCCTAAAAAAACGGAAAATATGCTCTAAAACTTTAAAAAAAAAAAACATGCTCCTAAAAACACAATTTTCCTTAGCAAATAAAATCGTATTTTAATACTTATTTTTCAGTACAGTTGGAATAAATTTTGTGAATTTTATTTCAATTGCTAACAAAAAATGAGATAAAAGATTAAATTTACCTAAATTGGTACAGTCGTAAAACAGGAAAGTTAAATTTGCAAAAATGTCTTTATTTCCGCAACCCCGGAAAATATTGAAAAAAGTTTTTGGCAAATTTTTTACTTGAAATATAAAATTGTTCGAAAACGAAATATTAAAAAAAAATGTGAAAAATGCTCTAAAATATGATTTTGTTCTAAAAAGTACAAAAATATACTTAAACATAAAACTTTTTATCAAAAACATTCCATTACGATCAAAATATGCACAAATATGCTATTTAGAGCAAAATGTGAAAAAATATGCTTTAAAAAATCGATGCCAAAATTCGTCAATTGTTTTGAAAAGAATAAATATCTCCTAAATTGCTCAATACGACGCAAAGGAAAAAACATGATACAGTATATTTCTGGTTGCCGTGGTTATTACAATACAAATTCCGCTGAATTATGGAGTACCATTACATAATATGTTGATTTCATTCAATTCAAAATTAGATTGTTTTATTAAAAAAAATCATAAAAATAATCTGCTATTAAAAAATATGACCAAAAAATGAGTACCACTTATTAATTTATAAGTCCAATTGATGGAATATCCAAAAAAAAAAACAGGTATGCCATGTCAATATAAATACTTAAAATTTTGTCTGTGAAAATTCTCATTGAAATCGAACTAAGGAATGGCGAATAAACCATTAATATATCAATTCTAGTTCACCATGGCGTATGATTAATATTAATTAAGCCATAATTTACAAATTTCACTATAACTTCTTTTAAAATTCGTCAACATTTATAAAACAAAATGTATAGCAAAGCTTTCATTTATATCTTCATAAAAATTAACGACAAAACTTCAAAAAAAATGTTTTGTTATTTAAAAAAAATCTATATGAGCTACTTTAAATTTTTCGGCACCAGTTGAAAATTACTTTATATGGCTAATATTTATCAAGGTTTATAAATGACAGGAACGATGGACTGGGTAAGGCAGACTATACTTAAAAACTAAGATATGTAAAGTTTCTAGTTAAAAAGTCTTCGCCTAAAGAATTGATGGCCATTTAAAAGTCAAACATTAAAAAAAAAAAATACTTCACAAAGAAGTTGTTGCGAATCGAATGTTTCGGTTGCAGTGGTGGGTTTTTGGTTTTGACAACAATCATTCCATTGGAAGAAAATAAGTCCTTCTACGACAATAGAATTTTAATTGCCACAACAGAAATTCCGTGACAACTACCACACAATTTGGTAGCCACAACTGAATCATGCGTCCGTTTTCTTTGTGTTGAAACTTGCAAGAGTTATTTCATTTATTTTATTTTTTTGCTGATAGTTTTTAACTTTCCAAACAATAAAATAGAGTCACTAGACTTGAGAAAGATATTCAATGGAAAACAAATTTTCATATCGCTGCTTGGTAAAATGTTGTATTTCGATTTTTAAACATTCGTAGTATGGTTTTGCGCCTTTTAACGGAATTTAGATTTGAGAACAGTATTAAATAAACTGTGTAATTTTATATGGTTTGAGGTATACCAAGTTGATGTCAGCGCATATACGAATATCACAAACCTATAAGGAATTGCAGTAAATTTTCTAAAATGTATTTTTTTTTTTGCTTTTGACATTTACAATTATATTGATTTGAAATTGGTTATCGAATAGAGTGAACTAAGTTTCTTTGTAGACAGCACATCGCAGTCAAAAACGCATTTTAAAAATTTTAACCCATTTTGTACCCCTGTTGCGTTTTCGCAACATCAACTTTGAGATGTGGCTATAAAATTTACTGAAAATGCATACTGGGAAACCAACATGTCTTTCTACTAAGTTTTGTCAAAAACTCGCACGGGATCTATGCTTGGTACAAAATGGGTTAAACTCAAAAATTTTATGATTTTTTTAAAACTTTTGCGAAATTTGTTTTATTTTTTTTTAATAAAAATATGGCTTGAGATCATATTTAGGTATCTATAGTAAATCTTCAGGACAAAATAAATTGATAAGTGCAAAATTAATTTAATTTTTCCAAACACATTTCGCTTTGTGACAACTATAGCGCTGTATCGATTCCACCAAATCGTATATCAAATAAAAGATTTTAATGAGCTTACTATTAAAATCGTAAAGGCATCAAAATATTTTAATGGTTTTAAATTTTATAGAGCAAAACCAATGTTCATAGACTCCAAAAACGTCCTCATATAAATTTTTTAAATGTGATAACGCAACAGGATCTTTCAAGTAAATCTAACACAAACTATAATTTAACATTTTTAATATGCTTAAAACTTAAAACCGCCACTATTTTTGAGCCGTTGTGGATAAATGATTAACTCAAATGGATTTAGCATGCCTAGACATCGTCTAACACAACAGAAATATTTTACCTCAAAGTGTCCAACATTGTTAAAAAATAATATTCATTATTATTTTTTCTATTATTATACACACACAGAGAAAAATTTTAAAAAATTTAGCTATTTGCCAACTAAAATTTGGTTACTACGACTCAAATTAGGGTTTTACGAATTTAAGACGGTTGGCACAACTTAACATTAGTTGTCACAACAAAGTTCGCTTAATTCAACTGAATTTTAGTTCCAACACGAAACAAATTTATAAATCTAATATAAATATCGTTGTACTAACTAAATTTATAAGTTGTTACCTTTAATATACACTTTTCAATCGGTTGGCACTTTATTTCTCTGTGTGCAGGTATGGCAGATACAAAGTGCCTTAACTATTGTCTATCAAAATTTCATCGAAATTGGACAAAGCAGTTGCGAATAAACCATTAAATATTATTGTAGTTCTCTATGGCTTATGATTAATATTTTCTCAGACTAAATTCACAAATTGCTCTATATATTCTTTAAAAAGTTTCTCTGATTTATAAAACAAAATGTTGCTATACATGTTGCTAACATTTATATCTCCATAAAAGTCATAAATGACATTGCTTCAAATAAAATCAAATGCTTTATCAACATTAACAAATAAAAATAAATAATTCAAATCACTTTTTTAAAAAATCGAATTCAATATTAATTTTCTTTTTTATTCTCTTTTTTTTATTAGAAACTAACTATTTACCAACTTCAAAAGAATTTTAAATGTTTGTATGAGAAAATCAATTTCAGTTTTTTTCCAAGATTTATTTGTACAATATGTTATTTCAGCTTTATAAATATGATACATAATCAATTCGACCTTTTTTTTGTTGTTTGCTCTCTATCATTTAAACACTTCATTTAATTCTACATTTGAAGACAATTTTTTTTTTTTCATTTTAAAATTTCAATAGAAAATGGCTATGCTCATAGCAAAAAAACGAAAAGTATTTTTTTAATTTGATATCACATCTTAAATAATTTCCTTTAAACAAAACTTGAATAAAAAAGAAAATGTTGAAAGCGACAAGAATAGTTACAAACATTTTGAATGAAATATATTTTTCTAGCACGCACCATGGTATCTTATTACTATAAAAAAAATAGAAAATATCTTTTTGTTAAAAGTTTTTTTGAATTTTTGATTTTTTTATATTTCATGTGACACCTTAAGAGCAGTGAACATTAGCACCTGATAACAATTTCTTTTGTAAAAAATAAAATTTCCACCTTTTGGTTATATTTGTTTTTCTTTTCTCCCAACTATAAGCATAAATAGATTTTCTTTTTTGTATATTTTATTTGAATGATAAAATGGTTAGATGGATTGTGATAAATTTTACATTTTTAAACGTTTTTAAAAGCAATCATGTGCTTAAAATTTTGAGAAAAACTAAGTCAAGTGTAAACTTATATTTTCTGAACTTTATTAGTTTTTATTAATATATAAATTATCTGATTTCTTTAAAGAAAATGATATACAATTTAATAAGATAAATACATACATTTTATATTTATAAAAAGTGCTCTTTTTCATAAAAGTAACTTTTTTCAAAACAAGTACCTCTATTAACAAAAGTGCCATTTTTTTTTAAAGCAGTATGATATTAAACCAAATAAAATTAAAATTCCTTTAACAATACTTATATCAACTAATATGAAAAATCAAAACGTAGCTTTTTCAAAAAGAGGGCCTTTAAAAGAAAATACATATTTTAAAAAAGCACCTTTTTCAAAAAAGCACCTTTTTCAAAAAAGTAACTTTTTTCAATAAAAGTACCTTATACAAAAAGTAGCTTCTTCACAAAAAAATATCCTTTTCAAAAAGTACCTTTTTAAATAAAGTACCATTTAAAACAAGAGTACCATTTAAAACAATTTTCAAGAAAGTATTATTTTTAAATAAAAAGTACCCTTTTAATTAACAAGTACATATTTTCAAATAAGTATCTATTAAAAAAAGTAGCTTTTTAAAAAATAATAATTTTTTAAATGTTTTACTTATAAATTTTAAAAACTTTATAACCAACAGTTTATTTTTCGATATTTTATCATAAATTATGATGTGAGCAAGATTATTCAAGTTCAAGATCATATGTCTTTTGTTAAACCAAAAAACCGTTCAATGTTTATTTATTAATTTTTTTTTTTTAATAATTTATTTTTATTGACTAATATAAAAATGAACAAAATTTCTTAAGACTAATCCACGAAGCCACATGGCTTGTCTGCGGAATACTCGGAGTCACTATGGACACAGGTGAAAAAGCTGGCTGTTATTTTTACACAATTCAAGTGCACAATTCACTGTTATTACATGTGCTGCAGTTTACGAAATTCTCAAAATTTAATTCTATGGGTATTTCGTTTAAACACATCATTCATAAATCTCTATCTAATAAAAGTGAAGTGTTTGATGAGAGCCTTTAAAATTGCTATTCATACTTTCCCAAAATAATATTGAAACTTCACCCCAAATTAAACATATTCACAAAAATTCTCATGACTTAACTATTTCTAATTTTTTTCCAATCTTTTTGGAAACACAAATCTTTACATAACGTATATTTGTTGGATAATCTTTACCTTTTCAAGTGCCACCCATCGTAGATCATGTAGTTCAAAAAAAAAATTTTAAATTTTTCTTCTTAAAAAAAATAAAACTATCCCTACTTCTTATGATTTTTGAAAATATAAAAAAAAAATCATTTTCTTATTTGGACGATTTATTTTAATTGTCATGTGGCAGGCCAGGCTTTATAACTTTTACACTAACAGTGTTATGTTACAGAAATCTTATTATAAAAACAAAAACTTTATAAAAATATTCACAAAAAATTCAGAACAAGTTCTAAATCATTTAAAAAAAACATTTTATTTTTTAAATTTTCCATAAAATATCCATTGATATTGTCAAATTTCTAGAGTTTTCCAAATTCAATTAAATTATTATAAATAATTTACAGTAAAATCCGGTAAGACCAACTTCTAAGAACAAGAAATAAGTTCATTATAAACGAGGTTCTTTTTATCTGGGGTATTTTTTTCACAATTTGTT